>CM069131.1:42423673-42470298 GCA_035221665.1 Okamejei kenojei
CCATCCAGGCAGGATAAACTTTCCTCTTTCATTGGGCTTGTGATCTGCAGCAAAGAAAAAGATGAAAAAATGTCTAAAATTGATTCACCACCTCTCCCCTTCTCTCTCACAGAAGTCTTCTCACCTATTTTGGGCAGAATTTCTAACAGTTTCAGAGCTGCCAGCCCACCAGGCCTGAGGACTGAGCTGCAAAGGCCAAATAATCCATTCGGCCCACAATGGTCCGCGTACTAGCCACTCTGGAAACCAAGTCCTTTTGGGCCCACATAACACACTGACTAGTGTCCAGGAAAGCACACATGCCCACCCCCCTCCCCCAATCGACTAGCACGCAATATTGGTATTGGTGGAGAGGTGGAATATTGCCTTTGGGACCAGCCCCGTTGTGAAACTTTGATCCAACGGGTCCAAACCCTTTGGCTAGTGAAAGTACTAAGGTTCTCTCCCCCTCTTTCAGAGTGTTACTGATATCAATTAGATCAATATCAGGCCTTAACTTTTGTTCAGGGTGACGCAAAATAATCCGTAGTGATATTTTGGTGAAGAGGGGATGCATTTTTTCTTTTATTTTCTACTTTATTAAACATAACTAAAATTTTGTTTATTTTTTTTTATATCAATGCTTCTCCTTGAATCTAGTTCTGGGCTCTGTGGTTTAACCACAGTATAATAATTTAGTGGTTTTATACTACTGCAAATTACCAAAATACTGAAAAACAATGGTGCTCTATCCTTCAATTTTTTTATTCAGACTGATATCTTTCGGTGGATGATTGTGTGGGTCTACCCAATGTTTATTGTTTGTTTTTACTTTCCTACATTGCACCAGGAATTAGCCAAGATTTCCAGATGTCTTTGTCAGAAATCGAAAAATTGGAGACCCATCCAAACAGAGCCAATCTGAGCAACAGAGAAAAGGCCAACTAAAGATGCGTCAAATACTCCAAAGCCCAGTGTGGAAAGGTTTGTCACCTGTGCCATCATGCTTTTACACCACAGTAAGGCTGACTTCAACACTTGTATTGCAGCACCCGGTCGTTAACATCAACATGCATCCCTCCCACAGGTCTGAGTGCTGTAACGAAAGCTTAACTGCTCCCTTCCAACTCTAGAGAGCTGCCATCATGTTTCTTGACATCCTACCTCAAAGGAACCTCCATGACATAACAGCCATCTATCAATCTGCCCGCCAGCAGAGTAGTACGATTACTGAGAAGATAACTTTGCAGGGAGGGGGGTAAAGATTTAATAGGAACTCTTAAACTTTACCCCCCCCCCCCAATAGGAAAGATTGGGGGAGGGGGGAGGGGGGTAAAGATTTAATAGGAACCCAAAGGGTATGTTTTATCATGCAAAGTGTGGTGGGTGTACGGAGTGAGCTGCTGGAGGAGATAATTGAGGCAGGTACTCTCACAACATTTAAGACATATTTAGACAGGTACATGGGTAGGACCGGTAGGGGTGGAGGAATGTGGGCCAAACACAAGCAGGTGGGTTAGTGCAAATGGGACATGTCAGTCGGTGTGGACAGGTTGGGCTGAAGGGCCTGTTTCCATGCAACATGACTCTATGAGTAGGTATAGTTTTGTGGAAAAAAAAACAACTGTTTGTTCAACATTTCATCCATGGCTGTGCTCTTCCTGTTTGCAATCATTCAGCCAGCCAAGAATAGTTGGGCCACAGTTTATTTGACAAATAAACATTCTAGATCACCCTCCTGATGTCAGCAGATTTCCACCACCATGTTGCGCAACTCGCAAAGCACAATATGGGAGCACTGCAAGAAGTCCGGACGACAGAAACTAAAAGCTTGCAGTGATACTGAATATTTATGTCATACATTCTATCATTGAATATATAAATTGGATTGGGATGAGCCAGGCAATGAGTGGATAATTCTTCAGATCCTGATTTTCAGGCACTTCATTGGAATTGAGGTGCTTTACTTACAGGTTAAATATATAGGTTCTGAGGTGGCAAATGATTCCAAGGTGAGAACAGGGGGATGATGGAAACAGACTATATTCCCTTTTATAGACAGGCCAGGTGATGGTCATTGGCTGGATGAGTGGTAGTTTGTGAGTTGGTCTGTTTTTTTTTTTTTCTGTACTCACATTTCAAGCTCTCAATGTTCTCAATATTGTTCTGAATGCTCTGTCATCACTGTTGTGTGAAGTCATAGATCAGAGATTCCCAGACGTCAGTGGGAATATTACATTTCTTCTAGGATCCTTGAGCACATCTACATATAACATCTAATAAACTAAATGGAACTGAAACTTGAATTTTTTCCTCAGTCTGTCTGCTGGTCTCTTCCCAAGACAACTTTGACTTACTTAAAGGGTTGACAGTGAAGATGCAATGGCAAAGATTTGGATGAACTACAAAGATTGTTCATCCCTGTCTGAAAAAAAATAAAACAGGGAAGGCAGTTCAACCGTGGCTAACGAGGGAAATCCAGAATACTGTTAAATCCAAGGAAGAGCCATCTAAGTCGGCCAGAGGAAGCAGCAAACTGGAGGACTTGGAAAATTTAGAACAGAGGAGGACAAAGGGGTTAATTAAGAGGGGGGAAAAAGAGCATGAAAGAAAGCTTGCAGGGAATATAAAAACAGTATCTAAAAGCTTATTTAGATATGTAACAAAGGAAAAGATTAGTGAAGACAAATGTAGATCCCTTAAAGCCCTGCCCCACGGCACAATGTCATTCCAAGAGCTCTCCCGAGTTTTAAAAAAAAAATCAAACTCGTGTTAAGCCCGGAGAATGAACGTAACGGGTACGTCGGAGCTCGGGGACATATCTTAGCGGCTCGTACCGCTAACAGCAAGTGCTCGGGAAGACTCACTAATGGCAGGTAAGCTCGGAAAGACGTGAACATTTTTCAACATGTTGAAAAATGTCTATGAGAGCCCCTAGTACTGATGAGTGGCCATTACTGTAAATCTCCGAGTTTGAATCAAGGCAAACTCGAGAGAGCTCTTGGAATGAACTCGTGCCGTGGGACAGGGCTTTTACAATCAGAAACAGGTGCATTTATAATGGAAAACAAAGAAATGGCAGAACAGTTAAATGAGTATTTTGGTTCTGTCTTCACTAGGAAAGACATAGATAATCTCCCAAAAATAGAGGGGAAGGGATCTAGTGGAGTGGGAGGGAGGAACAGAAGGAATCCACATTAGTCAAGAAATGGTGTTAGGTAAACTGTTGGGACTGAAGGCAGATGGTCTGCATCCCAAAGTACTCAAGGAGGTGGCACTAGAAATCGTGGATGCATTTGTGATCATTTTCCAATATTCTCTCGACTCTGGATCAGTTCCTGTGAACTGGAGGTTAGCCAATGTAACCCCACTTTTTAAGAAAGGAGGGAGAGAGAAATCGGGGAATTATAGACCAGTTAGCCTTACTACGGCAGTGGGGAAGATGCTTGAGTTGATAGTTAAAGATGTTATAGCAGCGCATTTGGAAAGCAGTGGCAGGATCAGTCAAAGTCAGCATGGGTTTATGAAGGGAAAATCATGCTTGACTAATCTTCTGGAATTCTTTGAGGATATAACAAGTAGAATGGATAAGGGAGAGCCAGTGTATCTGGACTTACAAATAGCCTTTGACAAGGTCCCACACAAGAGATTAGTGTGCAAAATTTGAGCCTATGGTTTTAGGGGTAGGGTATTGACGTGGATGGAGAACTGAATGGCAGACAGGAAGCAAAGAATAGGAATTCACGGGTCCTTTTCAGAATGGCAGGCAGTGACTAGTGGGGTGCCGCAAGGCTCGATGCTGGGTCCTCAGTTATTTACAATATATTTTAACAATTTAGACAAGGGAATTAAATGTGACATCTCCAGGTTTGCGGATGACAAAGTGGGGTTGGAAGGAGTGTGAGCTTGCGATGAGGATGCTATGAGGCTGCAGGATGACTTGGATAGGTTGCGTGAGTGGGCAGATGCATGGCAGATGCAGTATAATGTGATCGTCACTCTTCTTAAATGTGAGGTTATCCACTTTTAGTGGCTAAGGAAGGATGGCAGATTATTATCTGAAGAAGGGTCTTGACCTGAAACGTCAACCATTCTTTCTCTCCAGAGATGCTGCCTGTCCCGCTGAGTTACACAAGCATTTTTTGTCTACCATTATCTGAATGGTGCAAGATTAGGAGAAGGTGAGGTGCAATGAGACCTGGGTGTGCTTGTACATCAGTCACTGAAAGTAAGCAGGGTTACACAAAATGCTGGAGAAACTCAGCGGGTGCAGCAGCATCTAAGGAGCGAAGGAGATAGGCGACGTTTCGGGTCGAGACCCTTCTTCAGACTGCAAGATGGGTCTACGACCACAAAACGTCGCCTATCTCCTTCGCTCCTTAGATGCTGCTGCACCCGCTGAGTTTCTCCAGCATTTTGTGTAACCCTCGATTCTCCAGCATCTGCAGTTTCTTCGTTAACACTGAAAGTAAGCATACAGGTACAGTACGCAGTGGGCAAAACTAATGGCATGCTGGCCTTCATTGCGAGAGGATTTGAGTTTAGGAGCAAGGAGGCCCTATTGCAGTTGTACAGGGCCTTGATGAGACTGCACCTGGAGTATTGTGTGCAATTTTGGTCGCCTAATTTGAGGAAGGCATTATTGCTATTGGGGGACTGCAGCGTATGTTCACCGGGTTAATTCGTGGGATGGAGGGACTGATATGATGAAAGAATGGGTCAACTGGGCTTGTACTCACTTGAATTTAGAAGGATGAGAGGGAGGGATCTTATAGCAAGATAAAAAATTCTTAAAGGATTGGACCGGCTAGATGCAGGAAAAATGTTCCCGATATTGGGGGATACCAGAACCAGGGGTCAAATTTTAAGAATAAGGTGTAGGTCATTTAGGACTGAGATGAAGAAAAACCTCTTCACCCAGAGAATGGATTTCTCTGCCACAGAAGGCTTATGTGGGCGGCCAATTACAGGATGATGTTTTTAAGAGAGAGTTAGATTTAGTTTAATTTTAGGGCTAATGGAATCAAGGGATATGGACAAAAAGCAGGAACGGGATACTGATTTTGGATGATCAGCCATGATAATATTGAAAGGCAGTGCTTGCTCGAAGGGCTGAATGGCCTACTCCTGCACCTATTTTTCCATGTTTTTTTGTTTGTACTGAGCAGTTTCATATACAGGTGGGATCAGAGAGCACAGAGTAGAATGAAGGAATGATGGATGCTGCAAGGTTGACTAACACTTACGGGCAGCACAGTGGCACAGTTGTAGGGTTGCTGCCTTACTGCGCCAAGAACCACCGGGTTCAATCCTGACTATGGGTGATGTCTGTATGGAATTTGCATGTTCTCAATCGTGACCTGAATGTGTTTTCTCTGGGTTCTCCGGTTTCCTCCCACACTCCAAGGACATACAGGTTCATCGGCTAATTAGCTTGGTAAAATTATAAATTGTCCCTAGTGCGTGTAGGATAGTGTTAGTGTGGGGAGATCGCTAGTCGGCACGGACTCGATGGGCCGAAGGGCCTGTTTCCGCACTGTATCTCTAAACTACTAAATTGAACTTACCTGTATGATATGCTGCCTTGAATTACTCATCAGCTGCACTCTGAAGAAGTGAAATCTCCTTCAATCGCAAAAGTGGCCATGCACACTTAAAGCACACGCTAATGGAGAATTCTGCAAACCCATACGTTTGTCTCCGGGAAGGGTGAATGATATAAAACTGTTTTTACGTCTATAGAAAACTTCAGAAAGATCCTTTGTACTGCAAACATATCTTCATCGGCAGCCTAGAGAAGTCTGACGTTTTATACAGTAAGAACCGCTATCAACTTGAAGCTCAGAGGTATAGAGCAAATTCTGGTTTTGAAGTCTATGTGTCGCTGAAGCAATTGGGAGAATTTCTGAACAAGGCTTGGTTTCAAATAACCATCTGCCGCTGTTCCGTGCTGAAAAACCGAGCTAGGGAGTTGATCTATGAACAGCTACCATCACTGTAGCCTTAAGCCAAATGGTAATATTTCTATCCACTGACCTCTTTGAGTAGCTGTTCCTGCTTTGCTTGTCCTCTCATTATTTTCTTAGTCATGCTCAATTCTCAGAGTAAGACCTCTCAACCCCTCAGTTCTGGAAACAACTGCACATCTGCATAGAAATTCATCCCTAGCCAGCAGCGCTGAACATATCAAGTAATACCAGCAGAGAAGTCAATGGAACAGGAGTGTACAACATCCTGTGTAGTATATAATAAATGTAGCACTGCAGCTGAGGGTATACTTTTAGATATGGTTGCTTGAGCATACGTTTTTAAAGCTATCCAGGCCAAGCCTGGCCATTCAGGATGGCTATTAAAACTTTGACCAAGGCAGAAAGTTCCTAAACAATAATGTCTAATTTAATCAACAGCCAGAAGAAGTATCCAGTAAAAAGGTAACGATCCCTTTAAATGATATATGAATTTGTGCAAAATGTGCAGTCAGAAATGGAAAGTAATAGTGGAAAATTTTAGTTTTTAGTCTTTAGTTTTCAAGATACAGTGGAAATAGGCCCTTCGGGCCACCGAGTCTGCTACAACCAGTGACCACTGCACATTTACATTATTCTACACACATTAGAAACATAGAAAATAGGTGCAGGAGTAGGCCATTCGGCCCTTCGAGCCTGCACCGCCATTCAATATGATCATGGCAGATAATCCAACTCAGTATCCCGTACCTGCCTTCACTCCATACCCCCTGATCCCTTTAGCCACAAGGGCCACATCTAACTCCCTCTTAAATATAGCCAATGAACAGGCCTCAACTACCTTCTGTGGCAGTGAACTCAAGGACTCACCCTACTTCTGTGTGAAAAATGTTTTGTCTCATCTACTGGTCCTAATAAGATTTCCACATTATCCTTAATCCTTAGTCCAGTGTTCTGAGACTTCCCCAACTTCGGGGAAACAATCTTCCTGTAATTATAGCCTGTCCAACCCCTTAAGAATTTTTAAGTTTCTGTAAGAATCCCCCCTCATTCTTCTAAAATTCTAGCGAGTACAGCCGAGTCTATCCGTCTTTCTTCTATGAAATTCTGAATCCCAGGAATTCAGTCTGAGTGAACCTCCTATGTACTCCCTCTATGGCATGAATGTATTTCCTCAGATTGGTGACCAAATCTGTACGCATATACTCCAGGTGTGGTCTCATCAAGACCTGTAAAACTGCAGTAGAACCTCCCCCCCCTGCTCCTATACTCGAATCCTTTTGTATGAATGCTAACATACCATTTGCTTTCTTCACTGCATGCTGCAACTCTTTGAGACCGTGTGTACCATAAACCAGAATCTTGTGCATCTCACCTTTCCCAATCGGCACAATTCAGGTTAAATAGTCTACTGTTCCTGTTTTTTGTGCCACCAAAGTGGATAACCTCACTTTATCCACTCATGATACTGCATCTGCCATGCATTTGTCCACTCACCAAGCCTATCCAAGTCGGCCTTGCAGGCTCTTAGGCATCCTCCTACAGCTAACACTGCCCCCAGCTTTGTGTCATCCGCAAACTTGGAGATGTTGCATTCAATTCCCTCGTCCAAATCATTAATATATATTGTAAATAGCTGGTGTCCCAGCACTGAGCCTTGCGGTACCCCACTAATCACTGCCTGCCATTCTGAAAAGGAACCCCCAATACCGCTTTAAGTTTGTATACTAATCTCTTATGTGCGACCTTGTCGAAAGCCTTCTGAAAGTCCAGATATAACACATCCACTGGTTTTCCAGTATCCACTCTACTAGCTACTTTTTTTTTTGGTTAGAAGTAAGTGCAGTAATGTGACACCTAAGTACCTGATACATACATACACATTACCATTCTTGTACAACTTCTTATTTTTAATTTAATAATAAAAGAGCAGTGATAGAAAGAGGAAAATACTGAGTGTTTCTAGATATGATAGACAAAGAGAGGAGATACAAATAGCGAGAGAGACAAAAAGCAGAGATAAGAAGCTAAAGATATTGAAAAAAAAGAGAAAATAAAAAGAAAAGAAATTAGGAGAGATATACCTATCTTAACCCATCTGTCACCCGGTTCTGAACCATTTAATGTCTAAGGTTATGTTATGTTGCACCATATGCTTGTAAGAAGAAGTTACTTTAACACTCTACTAGTTACTTTAAGGAATTAGGGACAATTTACATTTACTGTATACTAAGCCAGTTAACCTGCAAACCTGTACGTCTTTGGATTCGGTCTGCCTGTTCCCAGATTGTGGCTAAGCACAGGGTACAAAACTTCTTACCAAAGTGGTGATGCACACTGCCCTTAGAAGCTGGCACACACGCATGCCAGCGGACAGTTTTCAACAAAGGGAGGCTGTAAAGTGCTTTTAATTTCTACAGCATAACATCAGAAGGCTTTCGACAAGGTCCCACACAAGAGATTGGTATACAAACTTAAAGCACACGGTATTGGTGGTTCAGTATTGATGTGGATAGAAAACTGGCTGGCAGACAGGAAGCAAAGAGTAGGAGTGAACGGGTCCTTTTCAGGATGGCAGGCAGTGACTAGTGGGGTTGCCGCAAGGATCAGTGTGGGGCCCCCCCATTATTTAACATATACATTAATGATTTTGGGACGAGGGAATAAAATGAACATTCGAAGTTTGCCGATGACACAAAGCTGGGGGCAGTGTTAGCTGTGAGCGAGGATGCTAGTGAGGCTGCAGATGCTTGGGATAGACTGGGTGTTGAGTGGGCAAATGCATGGCAGATGCAGTATAATGTGGATAAATGTGAGGTTTATCCACTTTGGTGGCAAAAAACAGGATGGTAGACTATTATTTGAATGGTGACCGATTAGGGAAAGTGGAGCTGCAGGAGACCTGCGGACACAGTCATTGAAAGTAGGCATGCAGGTGCAGCAGCTGTGAAGAAAGCGAATGGTATGTTGGCTTCATAGACAAAAGGATTTGCAGTACAGAGCAGGGAGGTTCTACTGCAGATTGTACAGGGTCTTGTTGAGGCCACACCTGGAGTATTGGTTTACAGTTTTGGTCTCCTAATATGAGGAAAGACATGTCGTGCCGTTAGAGGGAGTACAGAGAAGGTTCCACCAGGATGATTCCTGGGATGGCAGTGACTTCCATATGAAGAAAGACGGATAGACTTCGGCTTGTACTCGCTGGAAATTTAGAAAGATTTGAGGGGTGATCTCATAGAGACTTACAAATTCTTACAGGGGTTGGACAGGCTAGATTCCCACGGATGATTGTTCCCGTTGTTGGGAAGTCCAGGGACATAGGGGTCACAGTTTAAGGATAAGGGGGAAGTTCTTTTAGGACCGAGATGAGAAAATCATTTTCACACAGAGAGTGGTGAATCTGTGGAATTCTCTGCCACAGAAGGTAATTGAGGCCAGTTCGTTGGCCATATTTAAGAGGGAGTTGGATGTGACCCTTGTGGCTGAAGGGATCAGGGGGTATGGAGAGAAGGCAGGTACAGGATACTGAGTTGGATGATCAGCCATGATCATATTGAAGGGCCGAATGGCCTGCTCCTGCACCTAATTTTTATGTTTCTATGTTTCTATCAATCCCATGAATCATTGAAAGTGGCACCACAGGTAGATAGGGTAGTTAAAAGGACTTTTGGCACATTGGCCTTCATCAGTCAGAGTATTAAGGACAGAAGTTGGGGGATCATGTTGCAGTTATATAAGACGTTGGTGAGACCAATTTAAAGTATTGTTGTTCCCCAGTTTGGACACTATTTTATTGGAAAAGTTTGTTGTTCAAGCTTGTAAAGGGTGCAGAGAAGTAGAAGATTACGATATGATGTTGGCACGACTCAATTGCCTGAACTATAGGAAGCGGTTGAGCGGGCTGGGACTCGATTCCTTGGAGGGCAGGAGGATGAGGGATGATCTTATATCAATGTACAGATATAAGAGTAGAGGAATTGAGGGCAAAGGACATTGGTTTAGGGTGTGGGGGGAAATATTTAATAGGAATCTGGTTAACCTTTTTACACAAAGGGTGGTAGGTGTATGGAATGAGTTGCCGGAGGAGGTAGTTGAGCCAGGTACTATCACGATATTTGGACAGTTACATGCAAGGGTAGGTTGAGAGGGATATGGGCCAAACACAGGCAGATGGGACTAGTGTAGATGGGACATGTTGGTCGGTGTGGGTCTGTCTCCACATTTATGATTCTATGACCCCATTCCTTCATTTATTTCCCTATCAGTTACTCTCTCACAAGCCCATAAACCTCTCCCTGATTTGGTGCCAAATCAGGGTAATAACTAACCAATCAAACACTAGCCATGTCAGATTTTGCATTTCAGTCTATCATATGGTAGTCAAATGTTAATTGCTCTGACTGGCTGTGAATGAGAAATGCTGGCATGTAATAGAATAAAATGTCCCATTTTACTAATGGAGTGCATGTGGTTTCAATTGACTGATGTGGAGTGCTATCAAATGATTGTTGTTTGTATTGTTCTAGTGTTTAACACATCTGACGGTTACTCCTCCACTTCTATTTCCAGGACATTTATTTATAGCGCAGATACTTTAACATTTATTTTTACCTCAACTGCATTTCTACTGAGTTCATTTAAATAGCCAGAAAATAGCACATTGGAATAGATGTAACATATAACAATAGTTGCCACAATAACAACAAAATAATCCTTAAGTTAAAGTATTATTCAGTTTAATTTCGTTTAGAGATATAGCCCGAAAATAGACCCTTCAGCCCACAGAGTCCTAACTGCTATCCTACACACTAGGGACAATTTATACATATACCAAGCCAATTAAACTACAAACTTGTATGTCTTAGGAGTGTGGATACATGCTACAGTGAAGTATTTTAGGTTGTTTTATTAAAGTAAAAGTAGGTATGTTACAAAATTATCTTTAGCGACGCTGCAGTTCTGTCACTGGCTGTGTGCGCGACTTTGGCGCCTTTGAGGGCTGGGGCAGGGTTAAAATGCAGTTTTCCCCTGCATTCCACAGTTATATTTTCTCGGGGTGCGAGCTTTTGCTGAAGATTTGTTCCGACTGCCAGTATGTGAAATTTTTTTTTTTTTTAATCGCCTGACTATTTCAGCGCTGGAGTAAAATAAAAATTAGCTTCTAATGCTGTGAACGCCGACAACGGGGACGGATTTTACGTAGGGGACAGGTAAAGGAAAGCTGTTTATTTTTTCATATAAACTTGCTTGACCTTAATCAAAATTTCATGTTGCGAAACGGTGATTTATTCTCCATGCGGACCGGCAGTATGTTTCCTGCCGATATGGGGTTTAAATTCACCGCAACCGCAACGTTCCAATCCATCGTGTTCCATAAAATCCCACTCGCAAGCTGATTTAAATGGCCATTAATTTACGGGCATTAAACACTAAATTCCTTCAATTTGGCCTATAAATTCACGACAATGAGATTTAAAAATCATGTATATTGTGATTTCTTGTGTGAATGTTATTTGGACTTAGGCTTTAAAAAAAAAGTTAATATTTTCTTAAGAAATGGATAGATGTTTAGATCTAGTAATTGAATTTTGTAATTAGCTACAGTTGAGTAACTAACTAATTATATACTTTAATTTCAGATCATTCAAGTAAGATTGTTTCATATTTGTTTCAGAATGCTTCAATCTATAATAACTGAAAATTTCTTTCAGTTCTCTTAATTTTTAAGAAAGTTATGGGCTTTTGACTGTCGTCGATCACAACTTTTGTGTTAAGTCAATGGAAAAGCAATAGGGAACAAGATGCTAATTTCCGAGTATGAAAATGGCCATAATTTTTTTTTAATACTGAAGATATGAAAGTGAATTAGGTGTCAAATTAAACTTTTTTTTATGCTTTATCTGATGGGATAAATTGCAGACTTTAAATCTCAAAATTTTGTAACATTGCTAGTAAAAGTTTTCAAATCTTTGTCAGGACAACCTTTCAATGTTTTCTAACTTAAATAAAGAACTGGGATCATCAATGTCAAAGAGAACTGGGTCCAACCAACTGTACAATGCCAATCCACAGTTTAATGCCAATTATTTTCTCCTTCACCCACTATGTATTCAATTGTTCCCTGACTGCACTTTCCCACCATTTCCTCCACTCTGCCTCCCACTATTCTCCACTCTGTCCATCCTATTCTCCACTCAGCCTCCCAGCTTTCACCCCACTTTGCCTCTCCTCCGATGCTTCACTGGCATCCTTCCATCTCCAACTTTGCGTAGCCAATGTTTCCTCAATCTTGCCTCTCACCATTCCCCACTCTGCCTCCAAGCATCCCATTACCCTGACCACTCCCCCCCACCCTCCCCCACTCTGCTCCTCAATTGTCATAAAGTCATATTGCATGGAAACAGGATCTTCAGTCCAACTCAACCGTGATGACCAAGATGGTCCATCTAAGTTTGACCGAATTGCCTGCATTCAGCCCAAAACATATAACACCGAGTGGTGCCCCCAGCAGTGGCTGCCTTGCCAACACTGTCTGTCCTTTATTCTTTTTGTTATTTTTAGAATGTGTTAAAAAATATGTTTTAGTGTTCCTTGGTTTGTTTCATGTGAGGGGCGGGGGTGGGGGGGGGGGGGTTGAGACTTTTTTTCAATCTCTTACCTAGCAGGAGATGAGATTTTTTTCCGTTTCGTATCTCCGTCCGCACTGCGGCCTAACATCGTGGAGTTGGTGGCCTTTCCTGGAGACTGACGGGCGCTCCAAGCCGCAGGAGTCTGCGGGACTTTAACATCGCGGAGCTTGCGATCCCTTTGCTGGGGATTGACGCTCCAACCGCGGGGCCATTGACTTTAACATTGTGAAGCCTCTGGTAAGAAGAGGCCGACTAGGGAGCTCCATGCCGCGGAGAGAGTTTCAATCACCCCGAAGCGGGAGTTTTGTTCACCCAGATAGGGGCTTTGATTGTCAGATGCAGGAGCTTTGATCGCCTCGGCTGTGGATTGTTTGACTGCCCCGACCGCGGGAGAACAAAGAGGATTAAGACTGAATTGTCTTCCATCACCATGAGGAATGTGGAATCCACTGTGATCGGTGTTTATGTTAACTTTTATGTGGTTGTGTGTCGTGTTGCTTCTCACTTAGTATGGCTCTATGGTCATTCAAATGTCACTGTACCTTAATTGGTACGTGTCAATAAACTAACCTTGAAAAACCCTCAAAGCTTTCATATCCATAAACCCGTCCAAATGTTTTTAAAAATATTGTTACTGTACCTGCCTCAACTACCTCCTCTGGGAGCTCATTCCATACACCCACCATCCTCATTGCGAACCATTTGAGCTGGATTAACAGATCCTGCAGAAGTGAATGTACATGCCCCAGTGCTGGTTCACTTTGCTACTGTTTTTCTGATGGCCTGGTTGAATTAGTACCATGCTGATCACCCTCCCACTTCTTCCCCATTTCTCTACTATCCCCAGCATGGCTTGTAAATGACTTACCCACCACTTCTTACAACTTGAGAGTATACAGGAGAAATAACAATGATGCTGGTGCATCAGAGTTAGCTAGCAAGCAATTCTCCATTACCACACGGAGAGCTTAAGCAGTTTGCCCAAGAACATCAGGCAGCACAGACGGCATTGTAGAAGGTAGTACTGCTGGCCTAAGCTGACATTTGTGTTGTATCTGGGATTTCCATATTGACTAATTTTTAACGGAGTGTCCCTGCTATGGAAGATTAGCCCCGAGACCTCAGCCAAACTGGTTTAAATGGGAGGAACTGTTTGTGATTGTGTTTTATTTGTTACATTGTGCTGTAAATGCAAATAACATAACTACGAAAAGGATAATTGATGATTTTTGGCTCAATGTTATTAACATTCAAATTAATATCTTAGAATGTATTGATGCAAATTAAATATATATCGTGTAGAGCTTCCTGCCTATGCAATTTGTCGGAAGGATTGTGTTGAGGTGGCATGTTTTGTATGGTGCTTCTCATTAGTGAAATGTGTGACAGATGCCAAGTGACAGTATCTATGAGTGCTGCAGTGAGGGGATTCTTATGTAAAAATAAAAAAATCCGAGTTATTTCAGACTTACAAAGAAATGAATACGTGGTTTGTTTTCTAATTTACATGATAATATACAGCCAGTGAGAATCTAATGACTGTCAGAATTACAATTTTTATACCACATGCTCAAGCGTATTATTTTAGTAAACAATTATCGCAGCTCAAGTACTCTCAAACTATTTTTAGTAAATCATTGTTGTCTGATACTATTATTTTTCCACATTCCTGTTCCTCAATTCACATTCTTTTTTAACTTGCTTATTTTCATTCTTTCAGTCTCTCCCTATTATTTGTAACCTAACATGATGGTTTCCAGAATGGAGCTACATTATCATATACAGCACAAAAAGAATATAGAACAGCACAGTATAGGAACATGCCATTTGGCCCATTATGTCTGTGCCGATCTAACCTAATCCCGCCTGCCAGCACATGGTGTGTGTCCCTCTATACCCTGCCTCTTCATCTATCCATCTAAGCATTGATGAAGATGATGGTGATGATAATGATGATGATGATGATGATACTGTATTGTCACATGTCCCTAGGTACAGTGGAATTCTTTGTTTTGCATACAATACACAAGAATGCAAATAGTATAAGGCGCCAACAAAGTTGGCTAACAATGATCTATTCTAAATTTTCCTTGATCTGCATTGCCTTTGGTCTCCCGTTTTACCCTTCCATATCTCTCATTTCCCTTTACCCTGACTGAAGAAGGGTCTCGACCCGAATATGTCACCGATTCATTCAACCCATAGATGTTGCCGGTCCCACTAAGTTACTCCAGCATTTTATGCCTAGCTTCAAAGTTAGAAAAGTATTAAATATAGTCCCAATTGACCCTCTTCCTTCTCTCTCTTTCCCACCTCCACCTGCACGCACCCCCACCTTCCCCAAGTCCGTCTTTGTTCTTGGTGGCTGGGTTCCTCCTGGCCCCTCCTTGTTCTCTAGATAACTTTGTTGATCGCTTTTCCTTATCATCATTCCAGTTTTTCCCAATCAAACATATCTCCTTCTTCCACCCTCCCACGAGCTTAACAATCTTCTTTAATCTTCTTCACAGTTCAGGTGAATGGGCCACAATATAAAATGCTAATCATCTTCCCTCAGATGCAGCCTGAACTGCTGAGTATTTCCAGCACTTTCTATGATTAAGAAATCTATGAGCTTTGCAGTTAATACCTATTAGACATTGAGTTTCCTGTTATAAGTAAAGTTGGTAACTTGACTTGGGTTTACTTTCAAGTAGTCTTAAAACATACCTTTTATCCAATATCAAACAGATAATGATACAGCCTATGTTATCTTGACAATTGGAAATGCTCTTTTTTTTACTGTAGAATTTTTAACAAAAGGATACCAACTTAATTTCCCACATCAAACTACATTTATAGAAGCTGATCTCCATGTCATTAAAGAGGTGTATAAGGAAAATGATGAGAGTATCCATCGGGTTTTTAAATTACTCCTCCATCTCCAACTATTCTGTCACTCCATGATAGGGAATTCACAACATCTATTGTGCCACTCCTCCAGAAACGGAGAAGGATTCTCATGGTGACCCCACATATTATTTCTGTCTTTCCCTTTTCGTTCGTTAGGTGGCAAGATCAGAAACAATAGTTCCAGGCACTGTTTCATTCATCATACCCCTCAAAGTCCATATTAGATATACCCATCCTAGAAATTTGAGAAGTAAGTTGGACTGAAGTTGCATTTACTTCAGTAGGCTGCACTGAAGGAGATCAGGAACTCCCTGAGCAGAGGACCAAGTTGATCCAGATTTTGGCTGATGAACTTGGGATCTACAGGTAGATTTTGCACTGTGCCTTAAAGAAACATAGAAAATAGGTGCAGGAGTAGACCATTTGGCCATTCGAGCCAGCACTGCTGATCATGTAAAATCAGTACCCCGTTCCTGCTTTCTATCCATATCCCTTGATTACATAAGCCCAAAGAGCTATATCTAACTTTTTTTTTTCGTCACCCTGCATCCTCATAGCATCCTTCCCGCGGCTTACACTGCCACCCAGCTTTGTGTCATCCGCAAACCTGGAGATTTTACATTTAAAGAGGATGATGCCTTCAAGCATCCAGCCGCAACACCAAATATCCAAGGAATAATCCGCTTTTCGCAGACATAGCACGCTGGATTGTTTTGCAACACTTGCAATTCCAGTCACATCTGTCAATACATCTCAAGAATTAGGGATTCCTACATAGATGCCAGAACTACTGCCACCTGAGATGTGGGTGTAGAAAGGAACAGTCTGTCGCTTTGGCTCCTCGCTTGCACGGGGGTTTGTTCAAGAAATCTTGCTTATTACCATAAGTTTGGTGTCATGCCAATTAGCAGCCATTCTGAAGCAATGATTTAGTCCCATTAGCGCAGATGTATATATATGTGAAAGAACATATATGAATGCCAACACGTTTGCAATATTCCAAACAATTTCAGAAATGTTATGGTATCAGTTAGAATTCACGTAGAGACGCTACTGATACCATATCCCACCTGGCTTTGACCAACATCAGTTCGCCTACAAGTCCACAGATCCACAGACGACGCCATCTCCATTGCCCTCCACTCCGCTCTCACCCATATTGAAAGTCCCAACACATACATCAGGATGCTATTTGTTGACTTTAGTTCAGCATTCAACTCCATCAGCCCCAGCCGGCTGATCAACAAACTGCAGACACTGCAACTTGGAACCTCCCTCTGTCTGTGGATAAAAGACTTCCTGACTAACAGACCCCAGTATGTCAGAATGGGCACCACCACGTCCTCCACCATTGTCCTCAACACCGGTGTTCCCCAGGGCTGTGTTCTGAGTCCTGTCTTGTACACACTGTACACCCACGACTGCGTTGCCACCCATGGCTCCAACACCCTCATCAAATTTGCAGATGATACAACCATTGTTGGACTGATTAACAAAGATGATGAGGCACCATACAGGGAGGAGGTCCGAGCACTGACGGCCTGGTGCAGCGACAACCACCTCAACCTTAACACCAAGAAGACAAAAGAAGTCATCATTGACTTCCGGAGGACAAGGACTACACTACACTCAGGCCTGAACATCAACGGAGAAGAGGTGGAGCGGGTCAAAAACTTCAAGTTTCTCGGACTGCACATCTCAGAGGACCTGGGCTGGACTGTGAACACCACCCACATTATTAAAAAGGCCCAGCAGCGTCTGTTCTTCCTGAGAACGTTGAAGAGAAACAGACTCCCTCCACCTCTGCTGGAAAACTTTTACCATTGCACAATAGAGAGTGTCCTGACCTACGGATGCACGGTGTGGGTATGCCAGCGGCACCGCATCCGAGAAGAAAAACAACTGCAGCGGGTCATCAAGACTGCTCAGTGGATCATCGGCTCCCCACTTCCACGCTTGGAGGAGATCTACTCAAGCCGTCTCCTCCAACGGGCCAAAAAGATCCAGGATGACCCCACCCACCCAGGGCACTCTCTATTCTCCATCCTCCCCTCTGGCAGACTCAGAGTCATGAGAGCACGTACCAACAGACTGAAGAACAGTTTCTTCCCCATGGCTGTGAAGAGTCTGCTACAGTAAACTATGAACACCCCCCCCCCCCCCCCCCCCCCCCCCCTCCCCCCCCCCCCCCCCCCCCCCCCCCCCCCCCCCACACACACACACACACACACACACACATACATACACACACACACACTACCACCTTCCAGCCAACGGACAATAACTTCTGCACTTAAAAACACAATCTTTTTCATTCATTTATCTAACTGTACTTGCACTTTACTGTTTTTACTGTACTTTTTATTTATTTATTTATTTCTATCTCTTTTTTACTATTTATGCTTGGTGCTGCTACAGAAGGAGATGCTGCCAAACGAAATTTCGTTGTATATTGTACAATGACAATAAAGGATTCTAAGTATCAGACTGTTATCTTTATTAGAGTTTATTGTGACCTGATGAGGGCTATTGTGATCCTAAAAATACTCAGAAAAGCTGACCATATCAGAGAGAGAGGATAGACAACAACAGCACATGATTATATCCAGGAGTACTCATTTAGTATTCAGACATTTGTAAATAATGGGCTTAATTTACCTCTGATCCTGGATCGCTGGAGATAATTGAGTCATAGTCATACAGAACAGAAAAAGGCCTATCAACCCGGCGAATGCATAACAACCATCGAAGAATGAGTTATTAACCAACAATCTCAAATGTAACCCCAACAGACCTCTACTACTATTGTAGAAACAAGGAACTCCAGATGAATGTTTACCGAGGAAAGTCACAAAATGTTGGAGTAATTCAGCAAGTCAGGCCACATCGCTGGAGAACATGGATAGGTGATGTTTTGTGTTGATGTTTTGACCCGAATAGATATTCGACCCATGGATAGGTGATGTTTCGAAATGGAAAATCATCTATCCATATTCTCCAGGTTGTTGCATGACCTGCTGAGTTACTTCAGCATTTTTTGTCTTCAACTGAGATCACCCAGACATCCTCATCAGTGGATTCCCCTGCCACACTGTTCCTTTCAGAGCTCATGCAGAATATAATGTTGCTAGATTTAATTTTTGTTGTGCTATGTGAGTACATTTGCTGCCAAGAACATGGTGCTCATTTCCCCTGTAAAAGTTTTCATAGTGCATACTACTATTGGTTTTGTCTTCCAGCATGTGGCTGAGGCAATCAACCTGCTCTCAGTTTATGGATGAGTGGGGAATATTTAAGGACAATTTTGTGCCTTGCTCTTAACCCATGGAGGGCAGGTTTTCAAAAGGTTGGGAATATATCTGGTGAAGAGATATGAGAAGGAAGAAATTCATGGTATAAATACATCTTAGCAAACTTGCATGCAAGGTGGAATGGGAAAGTTCCACCAAACCACACCACGTTGGCTTCTTCAAACTCCATGTAAGGTAATGGAACTCAAATGCAATAATTTCAGTTGATTGCCTCAAGATTAACCGATCTACACCATGGATGAAGTAACGTGTTTCACCTTTAAGTTCTACTCGTGAACTTTGATTCACAAAACTGCTTCATAAAATGTCAGGTATACTGGAAATACTCAGCAGGTCAGGCAGAATATGCAAAACAAAACACAGAGTCAATTATCAACTCCAATAATTTCTATCAAACAAAAATCCTGAAACATTAGTTGAGTGTTTCCAGCATTTTCTGTTTTTTTTTAAATTTTCATCACCTGCATTATTTTATTTTAATTTCAAGTCAATGTTTCAATTTCAAGTCAACATCATCGGGTGGCGCCGCGCATGGCAGCCTCGACATCAGTCTGTCCGTCCTTTCATCCTTTTTGTTATTTGTAGTCTAAAAGTATGTATCAGGAGGTGTCTTTTTTATGTGGGGGGTAGGAAGGGGGATGAGGGTAAACTGTTTCCCAGTCACTACCTGGTCGAGAATGCGTCTTTTCTCCGAGTCGCATCTCCCCAGAGCTTCAGCAGTGGCGCAGCACTGAATTCCATCGCGGAGCAGGCGATGCCTTACCAGGGATTTCCGTGTGGAGCTCCGGAGTGTTGGGCTTGTTTAACACCGTGGAGCTGTGGTTTGTGGAGCTTCCAGCTCGGCCTGTGGACTTCGGGAGCCGCGGTCTCCGGTAGGAGGTAGCCGATTCAGAAACTCCCAGCTGCTGATTGTGTTCTTCCATTCCGATGACAATGCTCCGATCATCCCGGCGAGAGGGCCTGAAACATTGGGCCGTTGGTAGTGCTCAAAGAGAGCTCTGCGGAGAGCTCAAAGGCCCTAACCACGGGTGAACACAGGAAGATGACTAAATCCTTTGCCTTCCCTCACAGTGGAAAAGTTGATTCCGCTGTGTGGGGATGTTTATGTTAAACTCTATTGTGTTCTTTTTTTTTTATTCGTTTGGCTGTATGGTAACGTAAATCTCACTGTACCAATTGGTGCATGTGACAATAAATGTAACTTGAACTTGAACTTGTTTCATATTTTCCACATACATTTACTTGGATTATTTAATCTGCCTTCTAAGCACATCAACTGTTAGCTTCATTTATAATATTAAAGCACCTAATTATCCCGTAATATGCTTTTTATCTCTCTCTGTACCTACAGGAGGAGTTCCACAGAACACACAGTTGGAGTTCCACTCACAACTATTCAATAATTCTTGGTTGCTTACAGCAAATAGCTTGCCAATTTCCCAAACTGAAGTTGCTCACAGCACTATATCAACTGCAAAGTTTAGAACCTTTTTCACATGCATTTCTGACATTTTAAAACTCACAATGTTAATCCAGAAGGTCATAGTATTTAATTTAGTCAAGTGCTGTTTCAAATATAATGGTTAAATTACTGGAATGGCACTTAGTGTTCTGGACCATTGATCCAAGGTTGTGACTTCAGATCCCACTATGGTAGGTGAAGAATTTAAACTAAAATGATTAAATAAATTTGTAATTAAAGCTCGCAGTTAATTTTGTAAAGCTACAAGTTGTTGTAAAAGGCCAGTTAGTTTATTAATATCTGGCAAAGAAAGTCATTAAAAAAAAAAAGTTTTAGAGCTGCAGAGTGGAAACAGGTCCTTCAGCTCACCGAGTCTCTGCGTGCAAACAGGCACTTCGGCCTACCAGCGATCACCCATACACTAGTGCTATCCTACACACCAGGGACTTTTTTTTTAACAGAAATCAATTAACCTACTAACCTGCATCTTTGGAATGTGGGAGGAAACCTGAGCACCTGCAGAAAACCTACAATGTCACAGGTAGATCATACAAAATCTGTACAGACAGCCCCCATTATCAGGATCGAACCAGGGTCTCTGGTGCTGTAAACCAGCCACTGCACCACTATGCCACCCAGTTATGGGAAGTAATCAGCCATCTTCATCTGATTTGATCAAAGTATGTATCCAGACTCACCAACGTGGTTGACATTCAACTGCTTTTATGGTTAGCAAGTTTGCAGATGACACAATAGTGGATTGCATTGTAGAGAGTGGAGATGGTTGTCAAAAATTGCAGCAGGATCTTGATCACATGGGCAGTTGGGCTGAGCAATGGTTGATTGAACTTAATGAAGACAAATATGAGGTGTTGAATTTTGGGAATAATAACATGGGCATGACCTACACAGTGAACGATAAGGCTCTGGGGAGTGTTGTAAAGCAGAGGGATCTAAGAGTGCAGATACATAGTTTGTTGAAAGTGGCATCGCAGGAAGATAGGAAGATCAAAAAGATTTTTGGCACATTGGCCTTCATCAGTCAACATATGGAAGTTGGAAGGTCATGTTGCAGTTGTATAAGACGTTGGTGAGACCGCATTCAGAGTATTGTGTCCAGTTCTGGGCACCGTGTATTAAGAAAGATGTTGTCAAGCTAGAAAGGGTGCAGAGAAAATTTGCCAGGATGTTGCCAGGATTTGGGTTTGAGTTATAGGGCAAGGTTAAGCAGGTCTAGGACTCCATTCCTTGGAATGCAGAGGGTAGACGTTTTCTTTAGAAGTGTACAAAATCATGAGAATAATAAATTGGGTGGATGCACAGAGTCCCTTGCCCAGAGTAGGCGAATCGAGAACCGGAGGACATAGATTTAAGGTGAGGGGGGGAAAGATTTAATGGAAACCTGAATAGGAACATTTTCACACAGAGGGTGGTGGGTGTATGGAACGATCTGCCAGAGGAGGTAGTACAGGCAGGTTGAATCTCAACATTTAAGAAACATTTGGATAGGTACATGGGTTGAACAGGTTTAAAGGGATATGGGCCAAATGCAGGCAAGTGGGACTAGTGTAAATGGAAAATGTTGGTCGGTGTGTGCAAGTTTGGGCCGAAGGGCGTGTTTCCACACTCATTAGCTCAGGGTGATTTAAGGAATGAACAGTAAATCCTTGCTTTTCCACCACATTTTGTGACGAGATGAAAAAAAAACAATAGCTAATATGCCTTTAGCCTTGGCCATGTGTCTCGAAATGTCTTATATAATCTGGATAGTGTTATTCAATCATCTGCTCTTCAAGAATAGTTTTAGATCACCATATGTCAATGCTAACATTTACTAGGTAGGATTAAGTGATGAGATATAAAGCAATTCTTTACAGTTTCATAATCCCCATCCCTATTTTTAATGAAATTTAGGATATTTTCACTGTAACTGCTAAAACCTATTTGTGAAATAGCCTGTTTAATATTTTTGATCATAACAGCTTCATTCGATCAGAAAGACGTTTACACCACTCTCTTGTATAGCTTTCATTTCTGGGACTTCAATAATTCTTTCCACTGCAAAAAGCAGAGGCAAACGGCTCATGTTCGTTTGGATGAGATCATATAACTTGCTAGCAGAATTTGAGTGAAGTTCTCTAAAATCCCATTTGTTTTGAAGGAATAGCAGAAGCATTATGAATTGTGTTCTTAAAAATCATCTTGTGAAAAGTAATCTTCTCAGCAAAAGGATGTGGTGTTTCTCTGTCAAGATCAAGCCACCAGTAATTGAGAAAGGTTAATGTAGAAATGTTAGAATGTAGAACAGTATAGACCAGGAACAGATCCTTCAGCCCACATTGTCTGTGGTGAACAAGATACCAATGTAAACTATTCTAATCTGCTACAAGTGATCCATATCTGTTCCTACATATCCACCTGCCTTTTTAAAAGTTTCTTAAATGCCACTATAGTATCTTTCCCCATCACCAACCCTGGCAACATGTGCCAGGTACCAACTACCCTCTGCGTAAAATAGATTTTGGACTATGTAAATTGTGTTTTAACACTGTGGTTTCTTTATACTCTTATTAATAGAATCAGTGAGCAAGAGTATTCATAAGATATTGACATGTGCAATAATATCTTATCTATTGGCTGCACACCCTGCAGTGAGGTGGTGAATGGAGGGAGGAGGATTGGGCGTACAGATCATGATGTTGGGAGGAATGGCAGCAAGCCAGATGTTACTTCCTCCTGGTCCAACAAATTGACATTTAGAGGCTGATTGATTACCCTAAGTCACATGGACTGTAATTTATTGCATGTTCGATTCCACTTTTCATCAGCTAATAAAGACCACATTTCAGAAGAGGTAATTTGTAACCTTCAATAGCTTTAGGGCCTCTTCTGCAACCACAGCGGTAATTTAGTTTGAAGCCCATGCAAGTTCTGTCCATGGCCGGCAGTCAGGGCCTGATGTATGCATTAGGATCTCACTTGACACATCAAATTGGGCTTGCCGTTGGACACAATACATTTTGGAAATTACTTATGTAAATTGCCCCCAGTGTGTAGGATGTGAAAGCGTGCCAACATGGATGTGCATGTGGGCTTGGTGGGCTGAAGAGTCTGTTTCCACAATCGTACGTTCATAAGTTCTTATGTTGTAGGAAGAGAATTGGGCCATTCAGCCCTTCAAGTCTACTCTGCCATTCAATCATGGCTGATCTATCTTTCCTTCCCAACCACATTCATTTACCTTCTCCCCATAACCCCTGACATCAGTGCTAATCGAGAATCTGTGAATCTTGCCTTAAAAGTATCCATTGATGACTTCCGGAGGCACTAATGGTGGAGTAGGGTGAGTGCCAGCTAGCTCCACACGAAAAAAACCCCCAAAAAACGGGAATTAAATGCAGAACTGACCTGCAGAAATCGCTCCGGCAGCTTGCGTGATGTCATCAGACCGCGACTCTGGAGACCTAATGTCGGTTGCACGCTCCCCCACAAAGGAACCGACTAAAAAAATTACAAGAGGAAAACAACCGAAGGAGGAAGTAGGCCCGACTGAAGCCTCGGGCTCAGTTTTAACGTTGTCCCAGGAGGACGTCTCAATGGCCCAGAAGACAAAGATAAAGAAACATGAAATGGACGAACTTCGCAACCATCACAAAGGAAATTGCAAGTATAAAAGAATAATTGATAAGCTTTCTTATTTTATTTCTGGGCAGTCAATGTCAAAAACTTAAATTTCTGGTTGGAAGATATGGATCAACAACCAGACTGGTTAAAGATGGAAAAGGAGGACTGTCTGCCATTTGAAATGGGCCCATTTCTATTAACTCTTACAATATTGAATAAAAAAATCTATAGTGAAAACCCAATTTAAACATAGTGGTATTTGAATTTGGAAACAAATAAAAAAGACATTAAAATTGGATAATTTATCACTTTCGCTCCCTATTGCAAATAACCCTTCATTTAAGCCTTCAGTATTGGATAAAGGTTTTGGACAATGGAAACATTATGGAATTAAAAAGATGGGACATCTTTATAGAAAAGATGTGTTCCTCTCGTTTCAGGAGGTACAACAGAATTATGGATTACATTCAAATAGTGTTTTTAGATATTTACAACTGAAAGATTATGTTAAATCACATACACAAGAATATAGAACTAGAGAGCCAGAGATTCTAGATAAATGTTTGAATAAACACCCCAACTCAGTCAAATTAATATCTTACATTTATAATATTCTTTTAGATAGTGAGAATCCATCGACGGAATTACATAGACAAGCATGGGAAATTGAAGTAGTTCAACCCTTAACGAAAGATATTTGGGATGAAAGTCTACAAAATATACATCAATGTTCGTAAAACGCCAGACATTCTTAATACAATTTAAAATATTACATAGATTGCATTATTCTAAATCAAAATTAAATAGAATTTTTCCTAATATATTTCTCCTATCTGCGATAAATGTCAATATTCTGAGGCTAATTTAACCCATACCTTTGTAAGTTGCACAAAATTAAAATATTTTGGATGGATATTTTAAAAATTATTTCCGTAGTGGTTAATACTCAACTGGAGCCCGATCCTAAATTAATAATATTGGGCATATCTGAACAATTACCTAAAAACTTACAATAAAACCAAAGAAATTTCCTTGATTATAGTATAATAACTGGGGAAACATTTAATATTAAAATTTTGGGAAAACCCTGCATCCCCCACAATCAAAATGTGGATTATGGAGATGTCGGAGACCTTAAATCCGGAAAAAATTAGATTTGTCTTAATTGACAAACCAGAATTATTTACTAGAATATGGTCTCCATTCATAGATCATTTGAAGGGGTAGAATGGACCGGCGCTGATACCTAACGGAAGCTTGAACCCAGGACTAGATGACTAGTTATGCTTTCTTACTGCAGACCTATCTCCTAAGTTGTATTTATGAATAGTTTATTCTATTTTTCTAATTTTATTTTCTTTTTTTTTAAAACCCCATATCAGCAGGAAAAACACTTGCCGGTTCGTATGGGTCCTAAATCACCTTTTCGCAACATGAAATGTGGATTAAGGTCATCCTAAGAAGCACATTTATATGTAAAACGTCTTTCCTTTACCTGTCCCATACGTGAAATCTGTCCCCGTTGTCGACGTTCACGGCATTAGAAGCTAATTTTATTTTACTCCAGCACTGAAATTGTGGGGCACTGAAAAAAAAAATCATAGACCGGCAGTCAGAACAAATCTTCCCCGAGAAAATATATCCAGGACAGGTAGGAGAAAAACCGCATTACAGTTGGGGTGTTTATTCAAACATTTATCTAGAATCTCTGGCTCTCTAGTTCTATATACTTGTGTATGTGATTTAACATAATCTTTCAGTTGTAACCCCGCCCCCCCCTAAAGGCGCCAAAGTCGCACATCATGGCAGTGACAGAACTGCAGCGCCGCTGAAGGTACGTTTTGTAACATACCTACTTGGATGGGAATGTAGCAGATTGACTGAGTGTGTAGTAGAAGTGTCCATTACATTAGAAAGAATGGTCTGTAAGTATGTGGAGGAGAAATGATGACTGGTGATTTTATATGTGGGGCAATGACAAGATCGGTCCTATTTCTTTGCCCATTTATTTGCCCCACACATAACTGTTGGACTATGTTCCCTATCACTGCAAATAGGTCCACATACACTAAATTCAAAGTTTAAAATAATATATTTGGTACCTGGTGGAAACTGGAGGGCTCTCCTGAGACTTTCCCTCTCTCTGTCCACGAATTTGGGTCACCCGTCTCAACTCATAAAGGGCCTGTCCCACTTAGCGATTTTTCAGCAGACTGCCGCCAACAGTCAAGTTGCCGGCTGTCGCTTGTAAAACGGGGAATGGGAACGACGACTGTCAGAGTGGAACATATAAACACACACACACACATCGCAAAGGCAGGGGCCAGGGTAATCGGGGGAGCGCTGTCTGAAATTCACATGGTACAAAGCCAAGATGATACAGACACACACTGCGATGAACAGGAAGGTTGGCGCTGTAATTAAGATGGCTAGCACAGTGTACGGTAAGTCTTTTAAAAGAGGGGAAAGGGGGAGAGGGGCGTGGGAGAGGGGGGGAAAGGGGGGGGAGAGAGGGGGGAGGGGGGAGGGGTGGGGAGAGGGGAGGAGTGCAGACAACTTTTAAGAAGCAAGACAACTTTTAATAAGCCAGAGATACACAGCTGGGAAATTCGGCAGACATTTCCCAGCTGTGTATCTCTTGGCGGTTATCCTTGGTTCTGAAAACTCGTGCTTACATTTTTTTTCCCCAATGAACCAATGAAAATGACTGGTCAGCAAAGATGATTAACTAAAACTAGCTATGACTACCTCGACTACAACTGCACCTACGGCTACAGGATTGTTGATTTTCTCCACGGCGACCAATTTGCAGCGACCATATTGTGGATGCGACTAGTTCCTGACCATGCAGGAGACTCACCAGAGACCATCAGCGAACATGTGGCGACCATGTGGTGACCATGTGGTGACCATGTGGTGAGAGCAGAGTCTCCTGCACTGGCCTAAAAAGTCACCTAAGTGGGACAAGCCCTTAAAGCTTTCCTATTGCAACCTGACCTCAAGACACACCCAGTGGTCCCATAACCTAAACACTCCTTCTGTAATTATCCTGAACCTCATACTTGTCTCACACCATTCCATATCCTAACGCTAATTCCAATAACACAAGACCTTGCTGATCCAGTGTCATTTGAATATTGACATATTGTGCATATCAAATTCTGGGATTGAGGTAAATTCCGTTTATATCGTTTTTTAATCCTTTCGAGATTGTTGCTGCTGGCATCTAAACCCTGGAGCTAAGGAGAAATACAATGTCCATAGTCACATTGAAAAATAACTCAGAAGGGAAATAATTAAATAATAGCAGAAAATATTATTGCAATCACCATTTATAATGATGTCTCTTAGTTAAACTTGTTCCTAATCAGAGTTTTCAGCGAGTCTCATTTGTAGATACTGAGCTGTGTGACAAATGGAAGGGCTGAAAGCAAGACCTGGACTGCCAATTAAAAGACTGCATTTATTTTCTGCTTGATTGCTTTTTCTTATCGAAATTGATGTGAACTGTAAGCAATATATCCAAATTATACTTTATTATTATGGGTATGACAAGGGTATGTGCATTTGTTTCCTTCCAATTGTTTTTAGTTTATCTCATCAGAAAGCAAAAAGGCTTTCATATCACACCCATTAATCTGTATAAGACTATAATGATAATGAAACACTAATGAATCGCACATATTTTTAAAAAAAACAGGTTTGCTAAGCACAAAATTTTTTTTGATGCGCATTCTACTTAAGCATTTCTGTATTTGGAAATCAAAATGCTTTTTATTTACTACAACAGGAAGTGTACAGTGACCGTTAGTTGTTCCAACATTTCGTAATGGCTTCACACATCTTTAAGTCAGAATGCTAAAGCACAATTGGCACTCTCAGAAGCTATAATATACTGAAGCAGCCGAAAATCTGGAAAGTTGTCTAAATGAATAGAATGAAACCCAGATCAGTCGCAAATATGGTTTTTCTGACTTTCATGACAGCATTATTTCCTACTTTTGTTTTTCCTGGGATAAAACTACAATTTGAGAGACATTATGTGATAATTCACATCTGAAGATGACAGAACAAGCCGTTATTCCAAGAAATGGTCTGGGTGATAAAGATATGGATATCAACTAACCTTGTTCATAGTGAGTTTGAAGGGACGGCAGATGCTGGTTTATACCAGAAAGACACACAATGCTGGAGTAACATAACGGGTCAGGCAGCATCTTGGGAGAAAAGGCATAGATGATATTGTGGGTCGGAACACTTCTTCATACTGAAAGATAGAGGTGGACCAGGGGATGCAAAAAACTGGAGGCAAGAAAAGGCCAGAACAAATAGGGCCATCAAAAGATTACTTCAAGAATGGTGAAATCCATAAAGGCCCATTTTTGGCTGCAGAAGATGTGCTAACGAGAGGGATACAAGGATACAAATAGTGGAACTGGTAGGATGACTAGAGTGGGGGAGTGGAGGAGAGAGTGGGGAGGGAATACAAGAGTTACTTGGAATGAAAGAAATAAATGTTCAAATGTTGGGTTGTAAGCTGCCCAAGTGAGATATGAGGTGCTGTTCATCCAATTTGCATGTGGCCTCACTCTGACTGTGGAGGAGACCCAGGACAGAAAGGTCAGTATCGGAATTTGGAAGGGGTTAAAATGTTTGGCAACAGGGGATCACGTAGGCTAAAGAAGGCTGAGCATCAGTATTTACCAAAAAGTCTACGCTTGGCCTCACCGATATATCGGAGCCCACACCGGAAGCACCAGATACAGAGGATGAGCTTGGAGGAGTTGCAAGTGAACTGCTGCCTCACCTAAAAGGACTGTTGGGTGACCCTGGATGAAGTAGAAGGAGGAAGTATAAGAACAGGTGTTGCATCTGTTCCTAGTGAGCCAGGGAGTGTTTGTTTAATGTTAATAAGAATGAGAGACTCTATGAAACAAAATGAAGCTTTTCATAAACTTAACCATTTACTTTACTTGTGTAAATTTTATGTGATACTGCCAAGGTTATCTGGCTGGATGTTATAATGAAAATTTGTCAAAGTGCCATAAAAATGCCCTTAAAAGAGATCAAAACATGTTAGGATGCTGTGCAGAATTTAGGCAGCTCGGCAGCAGCTGGACAATAGATAGGGTAATTATCTAGCCATGGTAGTACTCATGTTGGCACTGAGTACTGAGCCCCATAAGAACCGGTGTTAGGGACAATGCTTGTCATCGGTGATCTCGAAGAAAATACCCACAATTTGCAAGGACATATGGACCATATATGAGAAAAAATGAAATGAAATATCCCGGCGCCAAGAGGGAATGTGCTTGTATCTGGCAGATGTCTTTTAGTACAGATAATTGTAAACTATTACAAGTGGGTATTAAAGCCAGGTATATTTCAGAAACACCCATATCTCCAAACCTATGTAATCCATACATAGTCACTTGTTCAGGATTGGTGAGTGGAAAGAATACCCGACTCCATGAACCACTCAAGCTTTTTTAACTAAACAATTGCAAAAGAAAGATAGTGTTGGAATGAAGGCTGTTGAGCGATTAAAATAATTAATTGCAATTAACCTTGTAATTTAAAAGTTAATCAGGGTTTTAATTGCACTATTAAAAAATAAAAGAAAACCTTTAACATTTGAATTAGCTACTTAGTTAAATGTTTAATTGATTTTAAATGTATTATTTATTTTTCAATGTGTAATAGATGTTTTAACACTTCTATTAACTTTTAACAGTTCCTGAATGTTTTGATTGCTTCTGAAAGCCAGGTATATTTCAGAAACATCCATCGTTTTTGACAGGTCTGACAGCAAGACGATATGATAAGATATGATTGAAACACCTGTTAAAGTTAGTTTTCTAGTAATTTTCTGGGCAAGAGTTTTACTCCACCTTGAACTTGTCGTACTAATTCTGAGATTGAAACATGTTTTAGTTCAGAGGTCTACAAGAAGAACCTGCACTGGAAAGTACACCAAATGCACAGGAGCAAGATCGAGGCAGAGAGCAGGTCAAAAAGGAGGGAAGTGGGCTGGTTGCCAAAAACTCTGTCCAGCAATCTGACACCTTTTGCTCCTCGTATTACATTTCTGTTGGGCACTTTGACCAATTTTCCTTTGCTTTTAATTTTGTTTAGAGATACAACATGGAAACAGGCCCTTCAGTCCAAGCGACATTGATCATGCATTGACATTAACTCCACGATAGCCCACTTTTGCAACCACTCCCTACATATTTGGGGCTTTTTTTACACATGCAGGCCAATTAATCTACACAATATCAAGTGTATACACTTGGTTTTTCTAAAAACATGGGGATCAGCAAAACATGACACAATGACAGAGAGCATTGAAGAGACATAGATATAAATTATAAATAAAGATAATTTGACCTTAAAAAAATGTTCTTAGCAATATGCTGAATTTCTGTTTTGAATATTATAACTGACAATTCAGTTTTTCTCTTCAAAATCACTGAACTAATTTTATTAACAGCTCCTGCTTTGAAGAATGATGTTTGCTTACTTCAGGTTAAGGCTTGGTCATGAACCAAGGAAATATTTCACTGTCAGAAATGTCATCTTTAAGACTGAACTGTGAAAATCAGGTTAGCATAAATAGACCATGATACTTCTAAACACGGAGCTGAGCATTTTCTGGCCAAGGTTATCCTTCCAGCAACTCCACAAAACAGGTTATTCACCGCATTGCTGAGAAGAAATTAACCTTAAGATTTTGTTGCATAAGAGTGACTAAGTTTCATAAACTTGCAGGTTATGATTATTGATAGACCAACACAAATGTATCACTCTTTATGTACAGTTATTATCTGGAGTCTGCCTGAGACTTGACTCTTGTTGTACCCAGACTGCCTGGTATACAGTATTAGGAAGTGCTGGAAAGAGTAACTGTTGGAGCTTCAGATCCAAGATCATTGTAAATGATACATTTTCATTTTCGCAATTTTACTGAATCTCCTGGACCTAAAACATTACATATTTTGTTAATCACTTTTCCAATAACTTTTATTTTTATTTCAGCTTACAAGCATTCAATGTTTTTTTTGATTTTCATTCAGTGTCAGGAGCTTTCTACAAACTATAAGTATTTGCATTGTTCAGAGAGGGTACAGATTTATGTTCAACGTTGAGATGGGGAAAATAATCCTTCAAGGTTAGTGATTATTTCCATCCCTTTGGATTTGCAGCTTCTGTATTTATATGAGGATCATCACAATACCAGAATTATTTGAAAAAATGTATTCCTATTTTGAACTTTCCTTTCAGTAACTCCAATAACTTGGATGTGGCAAGACTGTTTTCACTAGTGGGAGAGTTTAGGATTAGAGGTCATAGCCTCAGAAATAAAGGAGGGAAGGAGATGAGGATACATTTATTTCATCAGACTGTGGTGAATCTGTGGAATTCTTTGCTACAGAAGGCTGTAGAGAGCAAGTCTGTGGATATTTTTAACGCAGAGATAGATAGATTTTTGATTAGTACAGGTGTCAGAGGATGTGGGGAGATGGCAGTAAAATGGGGTAAAGAGGGAAAGATAGATCAGCCATGATTGAATGGCAGAGTAGACAAAGGGCCAAATAGGCTAAAAAATCAGTTTCAGCAACTAAAACTTTATTTTGAGAAGTTAGGTTTCTTGATTCATCCAATTAAGTCCCAGCTGCAGCCAGCACAGTCAATTAACTATTTGGGGTTTGTAATTAACTCAGATACTATGTTAGTAACTTTGCCAACAGATCAGATTGATGATATTTTAGTGACCTGTAGGGGTCTCATTCACAAACCTTATCCCTCCATCCGAGAAGTAGCAAAGGTTATTGGTAAATTAGTAGCAGCATTTCCTGCAGTAGAATTTGGTCCATTACATTACCAAAACCTTCAAAGGAACAAAATAAGAGCCCTAAAAAAGAGAGCAGGCCATTTTGATAGGCCTATGCAATTAACAAAAGAAGCTTTATTGGAATTACAAGCTGCTAAAAACATTCTGATACAACAGCCTGAAGTAATTTTACAAACAGATGCTAGTGCTCTGGATTGGGGGGCGACAGATTCATTCACACAGCTGTGGGGGCAGATGGACTGTCCAAGAGGAAATGTTTCTCCAAACATATGGTATTAACTATTTAGAATTATTGGGTGCATTTTATATGGGTTGAAGGCATATTGTTCAACAAAAAAGAATCTGCATGTACTGATACAATTAGACAATAAAACAGCTGTTGCATATATTTAATCACATGGGTGGAGTCAGATCGGTATCATGTGATTGTTTGGTCAATCAGATATGGCAATGGTGTATTAACCACCAAATGTGGATTTCGGCAAATTACATCCCAGGTAAAGACAATGTTGGTGGCAGACAATAGATCAAGGATGTTTAAAGACAAGACAGAATGGATGTTGAACCCAGTAGTTTTCAGTAAAAATTGTGACTCAATATGGGTTACCAGGACATTGATCTGTTTGCATCAAGACTAAATCATCAATTGCCGAAATTATGTGCCTTGGGAACCAGATCCAGACGCAGTAGCAGTAGATGCTTTTTCACTAAACTGGGGGAATATTGTTCTTTTATGCTTTTCTGCCATTTGCTCTGGTTCAGCAAATGTCTGTAGAAAATAGAACAAGATTCTGCCACAGGATTATTGGTAATGCCAAATTGGCCGACACAACATGGTTCCCATTGATGTTAAACATGATTAAAGAACCATATATGTCAATTCCTATCAGCAGTGATTTATTGATAAAACCAGTAACCAAAGAAATTCATCCATTACATGCTTATATGAATTTGTTAATCTGCAGGTTTTGACCAGACCACTACAGGAGCTTGGATTGTCGGATAGAACTATGGATATTATAGTCGCATCATGGCGAGATAGCACTCAGAGACAATATATGACACATATAAAGAAATGGGAAAATTTTTGCAGACAGTCAAAATATATCCTATCATACTGTGAACATTGCAAAACATATTGGAGTTCCTTGCCGAGTTGCATTTTGAACAACACTTAAGTTACAGTGCCATTAATAGTGCACATAGTGCCTTATCATCTTATTTAGGACAAATCTCGGACCAGAAATCAATTGGATCACATCCATTAATATCCAGATTTATGAAAGGAATCTTTAACAAAAATCCACCCAAACCAAGATATACAGAAATTTGGGACGTTAGCATTGTACTTACCTTACTTAGGCAATGGACTCCAATGGAAGTTTGTCATTGGAAAGGTTAACATTTAAATTAGTAATGTTAATGGCATTGGTTTCAGCTCAAAGGGTGCAAACATTACAAATGTTACGTTTAGACTGTATGCATGTGACTGCAGATAACATTGTGTTCTATGTTTATGATCTGATCAAACAAAGCAGACCAGGGCGAACTGGAGCGAAGGTAATGTTTCAAGCTTATCCATTGACCCAACGTTGTGTGTAGTTAAAACATTGAATCATTATGTAAAAATTACCAAAACTCTTCGAGGAGATGAAAAAACATTAATGATTACGCATAAGAAACCAAACACAAAAGCTTCAGTGCAAACAATCTCAAGGTGGTTAAAAACAGGTGTTACTTTTAGCAGGAGTAGACACTGATATGTTCAAATCTCACTCCACCAGGGCAGCAACTACATCCGCGGCGAAGTTACAGGACGTACCACTCGAACATATTTTAGAAACCGCAGGGTGGTGTAAAGAAGAAAACTTCTTCAAAGTTCTACAATAAACCTGTTCACACAATGACAGGGCTTTGGACACGCGGTGTTGGGTTCACTATAATCACCTGCTTTGTTTCACTATTGATTGATATTATCAATTATGTTATCACATATCTTTTATCACTTTGTAATGGTTCCCTCCGGTGTAAAAAGAGGGTTATTAATATGTTCTTTTATCATTAAAAGATTTATGGAAAGAACTAAAACTAGTCTGGTTTTCTCATGTATGTGTTGACTAGCCGGACTGTCGTATGGAAGAATTCTACGACATGAAAAACACAGAAGCTTCAAAATCTTCACGTAGTCACTCACGTGACTCGAAGTAAAATAATAAGATTAAACGAGAGAACTTACCAGTTCGAAGTTTGATCTTATATTTTATGAGGAGTAACAATGAGGGATTTAGTGCCTCCAACTCCACACCCTCATAAAATAAATGATCATCTGGTAGTTCTAAATCTATGATGAGCCTTACTATCTTACTCCGGCTATTGTGTTCTGTGTTTTTCATGCCGCTGCTGTGAAGTATGCCGTTCCAGCGCCAGGCGGGGCTTCTTCACGTAATCCCTCATCGTTACTCCTCATAAAATAAAGATCAAACTTCGAACTGGTAAGTTCTCGTTTAATCTTACTATTTTATTCTCTCCACTCTCCCATCAACTTGCCTAGCTTCTATTCAACACAAGCACTCTGGTGAAACTTTACAGAGGACAATTAACTGACCAACCAACATATCCTTAGTGTGTGGAAGGAAACCTCACCAACCAGAGAAAACATACACGGTCACAGGGAAAACTTGCAAACTCCACAAAGACAGGGCTGGAGGAACCAGGGTCACTGAAACAATAAGGCAGCAACGTTACTTTCTGCACCACTCTGCTGCCACATCTTTAAAGGGAAATCAGTAGACTATCAGGCTAATAATTAAAGTAGTAGAAAATAAAATAAAAATTAGTAGCAGTTTATATGTGAATATTCCAGCAATCATTAAGATTGTGGCCGATCCTTTGCCTCAAATCCACAACAAAATATATTCACAAAATGCTGGAGTGACCCAGTGGATCAGGCAGCATCTCTGGCGATGAATAGGTGCTGTTTTGCATTGAGATCATACCTAGACCCTCAGAGTCAGAGGAAGGGTCTCATGCCAAAACGTTACTTATTCCTTTTCTCCAGAGATGCTGCCTGTCCCGCTGAATTACTCCAGCATTTTGTGTCTATCTTCGGTGTAACCAGCATCTGCAGTTCCTTCCTACACAAAAGATATTATGTTGAATACAAATGTTGTATTTGCAAAAAGACCAATAACACCATATTTAGTGAAACACAAATTCTTAACATGGGAGAACCTTTATGAAAATCATGAATACTTTAGATGGAGTGAACAAAGATCATCTGTTCCTTGTGCTAAAGAATCAATAACTGGAGGGCACATATTTCTATTATGTCTGCCTTTCATCTCTGCTACCTGACCCAACATTTTATTTCTGTTCCTTCCTACACATTTTATTTCTGTTTCTGTTCTCTGGTCAACAGCATTTTAGAGGCACGTTTGACATCATACCAAAGGATAATGCATGGTCTGGAGGCTGTCACGCTATATTAAGAATGTTATAAAAAATGGAAATCATTGCATTAGACTTCTTACCGACCACTCAGTCCCCGGTACTTTCACTTAATCTTTGTTCTTCCTTTCGGCTGCCTCGCTAACAGTCTGTCTCATCCCTATCTTTTTTGTTGTTGTTTAGTATGTGTCAAATGTATGTTTTAGTGCTCTTTAGCCTTGTTATATATGGGGAGTGGGGAAACTTTTTTAAAAATCTCTTACCTCGACGGAGATGCAGATTTTTTCCAGATCATATCTCTGTCCGCACTGCGGCCTAACATTGTGGAGCTGGTGGCCTCTCGCTGGGGACTGACTTTGGGAGCTCCAACCACGGGAGCCTGCAGGAATTAACATTATGGAGCTGGCAGTTCCTGTCGAGGATCGACCTTGGAGCTCCAACCGTGGGAGTCTGCACGCTTTAAACATCGTGGAGCTCGCAGTCCCCTTGGTTAGGTACCAAATTCGGGAGCCCAAACCACAGGAAACTTATCCACCCCAATCGTGGAAGCTTCAACAGCCCTGACGAGGGGAGCTTTGATCGGCCCGACTGCCGAATGGTTCGACTGGCCGACCACGGGAGGAATAAGGAGGAAAGATGATTAGACTTTATTGCCTTCCATCACTGTGAAGAATGTGGAATCTGCTGTGGTGGATGTCTATGTTAACTTTTATGTCGTTGTAGTGCCTTGTTACCTTTTTTTAGTATGGCTGTAAGGTAAATCGAATTTCACTGTACCTTAATTGGTACGTGACAATAAAATATCTTTGAGCCTTTGAACCTTTGAAATAGTTGGCTATTGTCACATTTCCAAATTGAAAATGACATCGTTTCCAACAAATATACCTATTTGCATCTCACTCTGGCAAAGACAGCACTCCTGTAATGCCCACAGCAATCACCATCAGTTGTTGAACAAAGATTCAAAATTGCATATTTTCAAACGTGAGACAATTTTAAGCCATTCCATTTGGCAAAATCTGCACAGGAGCAAGCTGTTAGAATGTGCTCTAGTTTTTTTTTTCCTGTGGGTCATAAAACCCCTGTCTCACGATGCTTGTTTTACCCAAGAGCTCTCCCGAGTTAAAAAAAAATCAAACTCCTGGTACTTCATCACGAGTAATTTTTTTACTCTCAGACATTTTTCACAGTGTTGAAAAAACTTCACGAGTTTCCCGAGTACCTGCCGTTAGCATTACGAGCCACTACAAGACATCCATCGCGCTATACGATGTACCCACTACATACATTCTATTTACTTACCACAGGTTTTTTTTTAACTCGGGAGAGCTCTTGGGTAAACTCACATCGTGGGACATCTGAAGAAAGCAAACATTCCAGTCCCTAAACACATGCCGAATAATAGGTAAGTGGTTGCTTTTATTACATAGTTGTGTAGAAGGAGATGCTAATGGACATGTGAGGGAAAATGTAGGCTACACATGGAGAATAAATGGAGGAATAGGATTAATGGGGAATTCTCTGAAGCCAGCAATGAATCAATGGGCTCTGTATCTTCTCTCTCAAGAAAACACTATAAAACTGCATTGGTGGTGCTAGTGAATTATTGGTATAGATTGATTGGCCAAATGAAAAAAAGAGTTAATGGCGAATAGGCGAATATGGCGAATATGGAGCGAAGGAATAGGTGACGTTCCGGGACCAGACCCTTCTTCAGATTTATGTGAAGGTGGGGGGATGGGCAGAGAGAAAAAGGAAGAGGTGGTGTAAACTATCCAAGCAAAATATGAGGTGTTGCTCCTCCAATTTGCGGTGGAGCTCACTCTGGTCATGGAGGAAGCCCAGGACAGAAAGGTTGTATACAGAATTGGAGGGGGAGTTGAAGTGCTGAGCCACTGGGAGATTGGGTTCGTTAATGCAAACTGTATGGAGGTTTTGGGCGAAGCGATCACCAAGCCTGCGCTTGGTCTCACCGATGTGGAGCAGTTGACACCTAGAGCAGCGGATGCAATAGATGAGGTTGGAGGAGGTGCAGGTGAATCTCTGCCTCACCTGGAAAGACTGCTTGGGTCCTTGGATGGAGTCGAGGGGGGAGGTGAAGTGACTGCCGCTTTACCTCCCCCCTCGCCTCCATCCAAGAACCCAAGATACAGTGGATCTTCACTCATCAGCAGCTAATTGCCTTTAAATATCACAAAATAATCAAAAGAAAAATCAGAGGGAACACAAAGATGCCTTGATGCCCACATGGAATATCTAGTAAATGGACAGACTGGGTTTCATCTAGTCCACTTCGAAGTTGGTGTGTGTAATTCACACATGTGAAATGTTAATGCCAACCACTTTCTCTTGTCTACATAAACCAAGATGAAAGTATGATCTAATGAACTAATAACCCATTATCTGTTATTTTTGCACTTTATTAGTTTTATATTTATTAATGTGTGTATATATTTATATGTGGTATATGGACACACTGATCTGTTTTGTAGTAAAGAGTAAATGCCTTTTTTTTTTTCTATGTTCTGTGTGCTGATGCAAAGCAAGAATTTAATTGTCCTATCAGGGACACATGACAATAAACTCACTTGAAACACTTGAACTCACTTGAACTTTGAAACTTGAACTTGATCGTAAGTCTGAAATAAGCATCAAGAGAGGAGATAGTTTAAGCTATCTGTTTAAAACGCAAGATAGATGGATACAGTGGCAGTCATTACTGTGAGTGAACCTACATCTGGCTCATCTCCCGATAGTCTCACTAGTCAATATTACATATCATCGGTATGCTGAGCATTTAATGATATAGAGACAACTTTGTGCAATGTTGTCCACACTAGTGGCATATTTTGTAAATTTTATCCACGTAAACTTTTATTATATAACATCAGCTTTGGGCTGTTATGGCACTACATGATAGCAGCTAAGAATTGCTGGGAGTGCAAGGATATTTTTAAGCAGAGGTACACAGATTTACATTCCAGATGTTATAAGAGAAACATTAGAATAAGGGGAGGTCATTTTAAGACTGTGGTGAGAAAATACGTTTCACCCAAAAAGTTGTGAATTTATGGAATTCCCTGCCACAGAGGGCAGTGGAGGCCAAGTCACTGGATGGGTTTAAGAGAGAGTTAGATAGAGCTCTAGGGGCTAGTGGAGTCAAGGGATATGCGAAGAAGGCAGGCACGGGTTATTGATAGAGGATGATCAGCCATGAGCACAATGAATGGCGGTGCTGGCTCGAAGGGCTGAATGGCCTCTTCTTGCACCTATTTTCTATGTTTCTGTGTTTCTATGTTTCATTAACTGTGAGAAAAATTAGCTCAGAAATGCTATTAAATACAGTGATTTATTTTGCACCTATGCAAGAGAATTATATAAATACTATAATTAGGTATTTAACATAAAAGCATATTGAGGAATCTTGTTCTGGGTCTTCACATACGCAAAGGCTGCTGGGCATGTCCAGAGATATCAAAAGGCATGAATTGCTTACTTTCAATTCATTTTTTCAAAATTACTTTTCACAAATGAGACCCACAAGCACAATTATACAGCAGATTGGGGCCGGTTTCTGTTTTTCTCAAAGGAAATCCAACCTTATTGGATCACTGTTGGAGGGACCGAGACACCAATCATATTCCAGAAAGGTTTTTGCTTGAATGTTTTATTTTTAATGATTGTTCCATCCAATCCTCTTGTTGTGCATTTCAAGGGCTATCCTCAATTCTTTCTCTGACCTTCTTCAGGTTATCTTTCTGACTACATAATCCCACCCATAATTATCTCCTCAAACAAATATCCCATCTCCTTCTTGGCTAACCTCCATCCAAAACTCCCTGACCAATTGCCACAAACACCCACCAATTGATTCCCCTTTCTCCAGTCTTCTCTTTCCTAACTTCCTCTCTTGTCTTTTCTTTTTACTAATCCCCAGTCCACACATTAACTCAATGTCTTGCAAATTCCATCCCTTGTGCTGATAAGAGGTAGTGGAAAAACACATTGAGAAATGGTCAGAATGAAAGCCCTACAGTAGCAATTGACATTGGGATCTCATGTATTGTAGAATATCAATGATGGACACCATTGCATACAATTTCAATGCCATTTAAACACGCCTTTCTGGCACATTTCAATCTCTTAAGCCATTATGATTCTTTCACTTTGATAGATGACAATAGCTGCAATGGTGCACATATTCCCAACATGTGATAGTTTTGAATAGATGATATGTTATTAAAGTATAACATACAATTGGAACAGTAGTTAACAGGCCACTCCTTCCCATTTGTAACTCAACTCTATACCACATAGATTTTCCAGTTTATTATCAAAGCATAACTATATTACTAAAAGTAAAATCTTAAACCGCTTTTGAATCACTGCGATGTGATTTTCGAGAGAATGCCGCCACTTACGGCCTTCATTTTTGGCCTCGTTCAGAGCCCCCCTCCACCGGACTGGACAGGAGGATTTATCCCATCAATGAAAAATCACAGAGATATTAATGTTTTAAAACAATTCGCCATTCTCTATGCTGCCCCTGCTGTGGGGGTGGGGAGGGGACTATAAAACCAGGAAGTGGTGTGCCTCAATCAGTCTCTGCAATGATGGAGGAAGCGAAGAGGGTTATGTCTCTCTGAGCCTGAATAACACTGAGCACATGTGCTACACAACTTAGAGTGCCCTTAATGTGGTTTGAAAATGAAAATATGGTTGCTTTAAAATTCTGCATTGCAAAAAAATGGCCGTTGTTGTTGGTGTGTAGCTGCTTTGAATGGCTGCACTGCAAAAAAAAAAGGCTGTTGTTGCTGGTGGTAACTGCCTTTGAAAGGCTGCACTGCAAAATAAAAGGCTGTTGTTGGTGGTGGTGGTAACTGTTTTGAAAGGCTGCACTGCAAAATAAATGGCTGTTTGTGGTGGTGGTAACTGCTTTGAAAGACTGGACTGCAAAAAAATGGTTGTTTGTTGGTCGGTGGGTATAAACTGCCTTTGAAAGGTTGCACTGCAAAAAAAAAATGGCTGTTGTTTGGTGGTTAACTGCTTTGAAAGGCTGCTGCACTGCAAAAAAAAAAAAGGCTGTTGTTGGTGGTGGGTAACTGTTTTGAAAGGCTGCACTGCAAAAAAAAAAGGCTGTGTTGGTGGTGGGTAACTGCTTTGAAAAGGCTGCTGCACTGCAAAAAAAAAGGCTGTTTTTTGGTGGTGTAACTGCTTGAAAGGCTGTTGCACTGCAAATAAAATTGGCTGTTGTTGGGGCAGTAACTGCTTTGAAAGGCTGAACTGCGAAAAAACATGTCTGTTGGTGGTGGTGGTAACTGCTTTGAAAGGCTGCACTGCAAATAAATGGCTGTTGTTGGTGGTGGTAAATGCTTTGAAGGGCTGCACGGCATAAAAAATGGCTGTTGACCATCACGTCCACCCATCTCTACACGGCTGTGAAGCTTGGTGGTCATTAACATTACCGGTCGCCTATCCTTGGTTCTGAACACTACAGCTTACGTTTTTTTTCCAAATGACCAATGAAATTCACCGGTTAAGCACCAGCTATAAAAAATATGGGGGGGGGGGCAACCTATGATAACCTACGAGAACCTTTTGACCTCCTGGCAACCCAATAGGACCTCCTGGCGACCCACCTATGGCACACGAGAATTCTCGCTACTCTCCATGGAGGCTTTATTCTCATCACCGCTAATTTTTCAACGTTGAAAATTTGCAGCAACCATAATGAGGCCCATGACTTGTTCCCCCAAAATGTGGGAACTCCTCACGACCATGAAAGGCGACACATCTGTAACATGTGGCGACCATGTGGCAACTGCATAGTCTCCTGCAGTCGCCTAAAAAGTCACCAAAGTGTGACAGGTTTCATAAGTCATAAATTAATATAGCATTAATATATTGAAGTCTTCGGTATGATACACAACAAAGGTTATTTCCAATTTGTTCCTTCCAAATCTCCATTTTTTGACTGCATAACCAATTTTTTTACCACATCAATTACTTAATTTGGTCATTTACACAGCTTTGGTCTGCTTGCTGCCATTCCTAATTTTTACTTCGGAGTCATGTGAGTGACTACGTAAGAAGCCTCCAGGCGCATGCCGCGTCATTACGTCCGCGCATGTCGCACTGAACGGGCTGGAGGGCACAGCCACCAGCGGGTAAGTAGAAACTTTGCAGGTAAGTGTTAAACAACTTTTCTGCAGGGTATGTAGCTCTGTAAAGCTGCCTCGCGAAGTCAGTTGGCGTTGGAAATGGACGGTCCGGACGGAGGGTGCATTCCAAGCGTATACTTTGCGAAGAGGTCGCATTCCGCGATTCGAAGATAACAACGGGACCTCCCGGTTCCGATACTGGGGGCCGTTTTCACTGGTAGGAACAGTTGAAAGTGGTTCCAGCCATGCCTGAAACTGAACAGGCTGTATGGCTGCTGCGAGCCACAGCAAGGCCAAATGAAAAACAAACAGGCCAGTAGTATTGATCATTCAGATGACGGTGGTGATTCTGCCCCAGGAGCTAAAAAGATGTGGGGTAGAATGCAACAAATGGAACGCATGCTCCAGGTTTTAATACAGCAAGGGCTAAGGCCACAGATATTCCTCAGGCAGTTGAGCAGCAGGGGACCTTATGAAGAGGATTTACCTGGAATACCGCCATGGGAATTCTTCCAGCGAGCTATATAGGACTGGGGGATGCCTCCCTTGATTATCAAATGGGAGATGCGGGGCAGGATGCAGCTGACCCTATGTCTGGTGTCCCCTGCTTATGTGCAACACCAGAGCACAAGAGCCTTGCTCCGAGTGTACCGGACATAGCAATGTCTTTTGCTATTCGGAGGGAACTGGTGAGCCGATGGAAGAAATACCTCGTGTGCAGCTAATATAAATTACTTAGTTTTTCTCACCAGCTACAACTATCTGTCATGCAGGAGACAAGCAGTAAATATAAAGCACCTGTTAACTGTGCCTCATTAAAAGTGCCAATGGTGAACCCAGCTATATGGGCACCCATGAGTCCTTCCATGAGGGGGCAAGGTTCGTTATCAGCATGTCCTCAAATTGGTGGCAGCCACGATCACTGCATTTGGCACCATGATCCGAGGGACCGTGTTATCTCAGTACAGAAGAACATGTTAGGTATGATCTGTAACGTCATTTTCGAAATTAACTGTTCGGAAATTTGCCATCAGGCCTACTTTAAACCAAAAATTTGCTGCGCTCTTGTAAGGCGACTAACAACGACCAGTCGCCTGACCTCCTCTTTGGTTCCGATCTCGTCAAGCAAATTCGAGATATTGGACGAGTAGGCGAAAACCATGGGCTAATGAAAGCTGGCCCACAGCTCGTCCGTCTTATTCGGAAGCCGGGTGGTCGTTTACCGCAGGTCCGATCCGGGTGCTGGGCCCAGCAGAGGGAGCCAAGTGATGGTGGCAACGAAGGTATCCACCACGTCAGATTGCCTATAACCCCAACACGGCCAGACAACAGTTTTTCCAACCACCGCAAGAGGTAACCGGGACACTTTGTGTTCAGGTTACAAATTCGGTGGTGCAACCTCCTATTGGAGGTCGGTGGTTACATTTATTTTATAATGAATGGTGTTGTATAACGTCTGATATCTTTATACTAAATACTGTGGCGGGTTCACCATTGAGTTCATCTCAGGGATAGATCCACGGTGGTTTTCTGTTCCGGAGACTGAGCAAATCAATGTGGAGAATTCAGAATTTGTTCCGTAAAGGTGTGATTGAAAAAGCCCCATTTCATCATCCTCAACAATTTGTGTCTAATATTTTCCCAGACCAAAAAAGATGGTGGTTGTCGAGTAATTCCGGATCTCAAACTCAATTGAATACTTCAGTTATCTATCAGCATTTTAAAATGGACACATTTTGTTTACTGCAAAGCAGCTGATGTCCCAGGTTGTTATAAGGCTACCATTGATTTACAAGATGCTTATTATTCGGTGCCAATTCATGTTGATTATCGCAGGTACTTGAAATTTAATTGGATGGGACAGCTGTGGCAATATAAGCATTGCCTAATGGATTAAGTTCTGCACCTAGGTTATTTACTAAATTGGTGAAACCTGTGCTGGGCAATTGAAGGACTACAATCACATTGTTATGGCCTATTTAGAATGATATCTTAATTGTCGGCAACACTAAACAGTCAGCTGCAGACTCTGTAAAACAGCAACCAAGAATCTCTTTGAATCATTGGGATTTTTAGTCCATCCACTTAAGTCCAAGTTACAGCCAACCCAACAGATTGAGTATTTGGGTTTCTGGATTCAGTTCATATGACAGTTACATTACCAGCAGCCAAGGTGTAGATATTGTTAATGTCTCTATTGGTCTGACTCAAAACCCTTTATCCTTCCATCCGAGATGTTGCGAAGGTCATTGGGAAATTGGTAGCAGCCTTTCCTGCAGTACAGTTCGGGCCTTTGCATTATCAACATTTGCAAAGAGCAAGGGAACACGCCATTGAAACACAATGGAGGTCATTTTGATCGGCTTATGCAGTTACCCCACCACGTCGCTCTGGCAGAATTGCAGTGGCGGAATTGTTAATGTTAGCCAAAGCCACCAATTACATTTTGGTGGACGAACCTTCAGTGATTTTACAGACTGAGTTAGCGCTCTCGGATGGGGGGCTACAGACACAGAGTCTAGCTGTGGGGGTAGATGGACTGAGAATGAGTACTTGCTTCTTCACACACATGGTTATTAATTACCTCGAATTATTGGTGCTTTTTATGGTGTTAAAAACATATTCTCCCACAATGTCAGATTTCCACGTTCAACTCCAGAATTTGATAACACCACAGCTGTGGCATATATTAATCATATGGGAGAAGCTAGATCGGTGTTATGTGCCAGGCATAGATAATGTGGTAGCAGACCTTAGGTTGAGAAATTTTAATGACAATATAGAATGGATGTTGAATGTCAGCATATTTCAAAACCAATTGTTTGCTAGATTTGGATTGCCAGATATTGACCTCTTTGCATCCAGACTGAATCACCATTTGCCTAAATATGTCTCCTGGAGAGCCAGGTCGAGGTGCAGTAGCTGTGATGCTTCTCGTTACTAACTGGGGAACACTCATTCTTTTATGCAATTTCCTCCATTCTGCCTGATTCCGAAATGTCTTACTAAAATAGAGCGTGACTCCGCCAAAAGGAGTTTTGGTTGTCACAGATTGGCCAACACTATCTTGGTTCCCATTGGTACTGAGAATCTGATGCACAAGCCATTCATGAGCATTTCCCAGCGCAGGCATTTGTTGGTGCATCCGTTACAGGAACAAGTCACCCATTACAGGACCATATCAATGTGTTGGTTGCAGTTCTGACCAGAACATTTCAAGGCCTTGGGATTATCGAATCAGGACCCTGGAGGTTATGAACTGCAAGGGTGGAGAACTAGCACTAAACACAATTACCTCGTCACATTAAGAAAGGGGAATGCTTCTGTGTACAGTCCTAATATACCAAATGATACTCTGGTATATGTGATGTGTTGGAGTCCTTGCTACTTGCATATTTTGATGAGCACCCTCCTTAGTTATAGTGCTATTAACAGTGCTCGAAGTGCTTTGTCCCTCTTATATAGCAGTCTTCAGCACGACAACCTATCGGGTCCATCCCTTTGGAATACAGGTTTAGGTTTGTGAAGAAGGAATTTTTAACAAAAAACCCTCCTCAACCCAGATACACAGCAAATCTGGAATATCATATAGTTCTCACACTGCTTCGACAATGGGCTCCAATTGCGTCCTTATCTTTGGCAGAAATTGACTCTTAAAGTGGTTATGTTTAATGTGTTGATTCAGCACAACATGTCCAAACATTGCCTTGTTAAGAATAGATTATATGCATTTTTCTCAAGATGAATTTACATTTATGTCTGTGATTTACTCAAACAAGTAGACCAGGAAGGTCAGGAATCAAGGTGAACGTTAAAGCATGTCCTAATTGACCAACTGTTATGTGTAGTTAAACATATAACCAATATATTGCGTGAACAAGGAACCTGAGAGGTCCTGAGAAAGGACTGCTCATTAGTCACAAAAAAGCCATATAAGCTAGTGTCAGTAACAAACTATTTCTAGATGGTTGAAAACAGGTCTAAGGTTCATGCAAAACACAGAGCTTTGAAATCTTCACATAGTCCACTCACGTGACTCCGAAGGTAAAATAGTAAGATTAAATGAGAAACTTATCATTCGAAGTTTTGATCTTTATTTTAATGAGAGTGACGTTGAGAGGGATTACGTGCCCTCACCCACGCTCCCACCTCATAATCCTAAGAAATTCATCTGGGTAGTTCTAGTCTTCTACGAGCCTTCTATGTTTACTTCAGGCTATTTTTTTCTGTGGTTTTCACGCCGCTGCTTTGAAGTAAGACGCGCATGCACTTGGCGGGCCTTCTTCACGTAATCCTATCAATCGTCACTCTCATAAAATAAGGATCAAACTTCGAACTGAGTAAGATCGGTCCATCTTACTATTATCTATGAGCTGAGTGGTTTGCTGAGCCATTCAGGAGAGTGTTAAGAGTCAAACAACATAGTTTTGGATTTGGAGCTGCAGGTCAGTAACCGTTAAAATCAGCAAATTCCCTTTCCTGAATAACATCAGTGGATCAGCTAAGGTTTTATATCTGTTTACTTTAGCAATTAGTTTCAGGGCCACTATTAACAGTTGCTAGCTTTATTCTCAAGGTCCATTTAATTACTCACATAAAAATTCCCCAGTTAGCATGGTGATGTTCAAACTACACACCAAATCAATAGTTCAGATCTTTGAATGCTACTCCAGAACTAGCCAATAAGCTCTGTACACTGACCTATAATACTAAGAGCCTTTAATTTTTAGCCAATTTCTCTCTATATGGAATAAATAATGAATGCATTTGTGGAAGTTTACCTAACCTACCTACCACTTTAAGCTAGCACCCCTAAAATTTCAATCGATTCTGTAAGATTACCTCTTTTTAATGGATTCTGTTTTCATTCTTTAATCACTCTGATTTCTCGGTGTTTTTAACTAAATTGGTCTTTTATATATATTGCAGTAACTTCTCCCACCCTCACCCTTTTTAAAATGCTTACATTTTCAAGCTTCGAGTCTAAATAGTAGCAATTCTTGAATCATGAGAGTTAAAATTTTGCATGTTCGTGTAAAAGTTTATTTAAAACATTGATGATCCAACTATCAACAACTGAAAATTAGTCACAGATTTTTTTCTAATATTAATTATGCTTAATACAGTTTAAAGGCATCTAAGAAAGAAATTTATTCACCCAGAAGGTGATTTTTAATCTGAAACAGTGCTGCGTGGAGGTAGAATCTCACCAATATTGAAGAAGTATCCAGGTGACCATTTGAGGTCAGCAAGGCATAGAAGGCTACATAATAAGGGTGGTAATACTAATCTCTCTATG
>CM069131.1:42470798-42566118 GCA_035221665.1 Okamejei kenojei
AGAAAAGAGTAATGTTGTATTCCATGCCTGAATCCAATGATCTTCAAAGCATCAGAGATAACATCAAATTGAATGGGGTGTTTTAAGCACAGCATAAAACATTCCCATTGGACCTGAAGGGAAACTCCACAGATCCAAAAACTCAAAATTAAAATACTTGAATCCTCAGTGGGTCAGCCAGCTTACGAACAAAGGAACAGATTTAATGTTACAAGTAAATGACTTATCTTTGAATGAGAAGGTCATGCACCTGAAATAACAGTGACAACTGATAGGCAGACACGGAGAATAAATCTCCCCACAGATCCTGCTAATGTAGCTGATAGTTCCAGAATATTTTGTTGTTTTATTACAGGCGTTTTAAAACTCATTGACTCCTACTCCAATGGCTGTTCATAAAGTTCAAAGGTCAGTTTAAGTCACGTGTACACAATTAAGGTACAGTGAAACTCAATTAACCGTACAAGCCATACACAAGAAAAAAGCATCAAGACACACAACTACATAACTTTAACAAAAACATCCACCACAGCGGATTTTCCCACCATTCCCACTGTGATGAAGGCAATTTAAGTCTAAATCTTCTCCTCTTTATTCTCCTGCGGTCCGGGAAAGTATGAACCAACTGCAGTCGGGGGTCGCAGCACCCACACATCGACGATCAAGCCCCCGCGTCAGGGCGATTTGAGCTCCATTGTTTTTGGGTCAATCAAAGCTCCCACATCGGGGTGTCGAAGCTGCGCCGCGGCTTGAGCTCCTGAAAGTCTATCTCAAGCCAGTGAGCCGCGATCACCATAATGTCAAAGTCCCGTTGGGTCCTGCGGTTGTAGCTCTGAGGTCTGATCGCCCGACAGGGATAACCAGGCGTCCACGATGTTAAGTCCTGTCAAGCTACCGTGGTTGGAGCGTCCCGAGGTCGGTCCTCCTATCAGAGGAACGGCATCTCCTCCAATGTTAACTGCAGTGCAGATGGAGATATATCTGGAAAAAAAACGCATACTCTGTCGAGGTAGGACATTTAAAAAAAGGTTTTTCTCAACCCCACCTAGCCCCACCTCAACAACTGAAGAATGCTAGAACAATATTTAACACATAACCCCCCCTAAAAAAAAAAAAAACAACAAAGAAGGAAGGGACAAGACAGGCTGTTTTGTCGAAGGCAGCGCATTGTAATTGTAGATGTAAAGTCTAATAATGCTAGGATAATCAAGATACAATCGGAAAAGAAAGCAGTCTAACAACGATATATTTGACAATTTTCGATTTCACTATTTACAATCCAGCATCAGCCTAGACTCAGCCCCCTCATTACTAACTTCATTTTTTTTTTTCATGTGTTACAGATCATCTATTTAATGGTGTAAATTGCAGGGTGAAAAAATTATGGGCCACAGATGAACATGATATCTAAAATAAACCAATGGGTGAATTCACGAGACCATTAATTTTATTAGATATCCCATTATATCTGAGACAGTGGGCTAAGATAAGTAAACCCATTATCTGAAGATTTCAGAGTTAAACATGTATAGTTACATAAAAAAAAAAAAGTTAAGCCCCATGCGGGGAGAAGAGAATAATAATCACACAGATGTGCTTTTGGATCAATATAAAAACACTAATATGTTTATTTAATAAAATATTCATTGATGGATAGATAAAAATTCTACATTTCTATCCAATCTTAAATATACTAAACACTTACATTTAATTATAGACTTTAAACATATCGTGAGCCATATACACACGTATTTTATTGTGGTGGGGGGGGGTGAGTGATTAAATGCAGATTCTGGTTCATTCCGAATGATTTATCATAAAATGTTGGAGTAACTCAGCGGTACAGGCCAGCATATCCTTGGAAAGTAAGAAATGGTGGCATTTTGGGTGAGACCAAGTACCCAACAGTCAAATCAGGTGAGACAGAGGTATCATTTGCGCTTCCCACTCAACACAAATCTGAACCTCATCTAACTGTATCAACTCCAATATAACGACGACCCCAAGCGCAGCTCGTGATTATCTCGCTGAACACCTCTGCTAAGTCCACCTAAACCTACTTGTTTCGTGGATGGTTAAACACATTAACTCCACTTCCCTTTCCAAGACCCACCAGGGGCGGCGCAAACGATTGGCAGCCCCGCCAACAGTCCTGTCTGTTTTTTTGCCTTTTTTATAAATTTAAGATCGCTGTGGTTCAAAGTTTAGTGTAAATGTTCTCCAGTTTGTTTTATGTGAGCAGGGAAGGGCCTCAGGGTTAAAAAAATTTCAGTTTCTTACCTTGCCCCGAGATGCGATTATTTTCCTGGTCGCATCGCCGGTCGCTCTGCGGCCTACCAATCGATGGAGCTGGAGGCCTCCACGACTGACTTGAAGCCCCACGAGTGGGGCATGGACCTAATTTGAGAGAAACAATTCCCTTGCCTGGGATAGCTTCATCCTTGGACTCGGACTACCATTCAAGAGCTTGCAGTCCCGGGAGGTTAGTCAGGTGCTCCAACGATGCAGAGGTTCGACCGAGCCCCGACCTGGGGACCAATCACTGGAGTGGGTACTGACATCCCCACGATGCAGGAGCTGATCACGATGGGAGTCAAGATCAACCCATCAGCAGAGGGCTCAATGAACAATGAAGGGAAGAGATTTGAACGTTTTTTTCGCAATCCAACACAGTGAGGAATGTGGTTGGAGTCACTGTGGTGGATTTTCATGTTAAAAATATGTTTGTGTGTTCCGTTGCTTTTATTTTGGATGACTGACTTGGCAAATGAAATTGCTCGTGTATTACAAAACATACTTGTTTAATTAAAGTATTTACGTGTATGTTATTGTGATACTCACCATCTGTCCTGGGCCCCTTCTCCATTGTCAACAGTGAGGCCCAGTGCAAATAGGAAGAAACAGCAACTCATATTTACACCCTAGCGGGATGAATATTGACCTCATAACATCAAGTAAAACCATTGCTTTACCTCTCTCTCCCATTCATCCCCTTCCTATGTTCTCTTGACCAGATCCGACTGCCCTTGATTAAATTTTATCCCTGTCTGCTTGTGTTTGTCAACCCTTCTCCTAGCTGAACAATTACCTATTTAACATTTTCCTTGATTCTTTGATGTCTCCTTTTTCATTTTCACAAACCTTTACAACTTCCTTATATCTGTGTCCTCATCCTCCCTTGACTTCAGTCTGAAGAAGAGTCCTCAACCAGAAACATCACCCATTCCTTCCATCCAGAGATGCTAGCTTGTTCCATTGAATAGTCCGCATTTTGTGTCTATCTTAGGTTTATGAGTAGCAGTCTTGGGAATATTCGGAACGATATGATTAATAAGATCCCTAAATTCACTGTAATATTTGATGTCTGATTTTGCGGTCCAGACACTTTGTAAAAAAACAGTGATACCCAAATTACTATCACTTGTCCTCTGTGATTCAGTGGTGCCAGTGGATCTCCAAGCCTCAGTCAGGAAGCATTTCATGATGAGACTTTGGAGTGCAGAGTCTCTCTTTTGAAAATCACCCAAGAAGAAAGAAGAAAAAAAACAAGTGAACTGAATAAAATCTTTTTCAAGCAATGAAATTGGTTGCAATCTAAAACTGCACTGCCCGTGTGATTGTGGAGAGAAAAATAAATAAATGCAGGAAAATCAGAGAGCGGCCGGGAAATTTAGACTACGATTAATTCTTGCATAAATCTTGCCTAATGCTTCTTGCCCTTGCTGTAACCTTTCTGTGATTCAGTGATTCTTTCCAAATGCAAAAGATCAAAGACTACATTCACGTTTTCTTTAAATGAATTCATTTTTAATTGAGGCGGTTGTACATGCCAATTATGCAAAAGCTCTGGAAACCATAATAAGCATAAAAAAATAAAGTCAGAAATGAAAACATAACAGAAAGGGAAATGTTAATGAATGCCATCGTGCTATTTTAACTGTACTCATATTGACGTGATTCATGTTCAAAAATGCTTTCCCTAAACTATGCAATGCTGTTGTGAATGCCCCAGATCATGAAAGGTGACATTTATATGAATGTTCTTGTCTTCATCTGTAAATATTGAATACTCTATTCTGAATGCAATAGAGGGAATATTCAAATTCCTATAGTTGTGTGTTCTCGATCCTATAACATTCTTCTGTTTTTTTTTGCTACGCGCTAAATAGTTTGCCTCATGGTGCTCCAGTTTTCCTCAGAAGATTTTCCTCAAGGTGCTCCATTTTTCTCAAAACTCCCTAATTGGCATCTGTAAATTGCCCCCAATGTTCAGGAAAGGATACGAAAGATGGATACCGTAGAACTAGCGTGAATGGTGATTGATGATCCAGCGTGGACAAAATGGGGCCGTAGGCCTGCTTCCATGCTATAACAATTCCACTCAGTCAAACATTGAGATACCACATGCCAGCCATAGACACAGGGCTATCAGGGGCCATTTTGGTGCTGCACCATTCTATGATATTCTGTATTTCTACCAAAATATAGAGAGATAGTATTGCTTAACAATTCTTACATCTTTTAGATTCAGGAATTGCGGATTATTTTATTTGTATAGTATTGATCAAGATTCATGTAATGTTTTTTGTATGCTGCATTTAACATTTGAGGGAGAAAGTAGAATTCGCCATCTACTGCATTTAAAGGGCATTTAAAAAATGTGAAGCAGTCCATTCAGGTCATAATTCCAAGATGAGACCAGATATGGGTGACACCAGTGGTCACGCTGAAGGAGCCTGTTACTTCACGTACAGAGAGGCCAGCCGGTTTGATCCTGTCTGCCGGCTTGGCCTATGTGGAGTTTGTACATGAAAATGTGTCAACCCCATAGCAGAGGTGTTGTTCTTCACTAAACAGCTCCTGCTATTATGGGTCTTGTGGTTAATGTCCAACCTCCAGTGCTGTATTTATGGAGTTTGTACATTCCTCGCCCTTGACCACATCAGATTTTCCTGTGTTCTGGTTTGTCCTTCCCATTTTCTCATATAGAGTATGCTGGTTGGTAGGAACATGAGTTTGCAAATTTTGCAAACGTAGTAGTGGAGGAAACTGAGGATTAAAGCTGATGTTTGTGGGTGAGACAGAAGTGGTTGCAGCTAAATAGGTAAGAGAATGGGATTGATGGATTATCCAGTGTCGGAATTGTGAATTGATGTGTCAGATGATCTCCTATGTCAAGGAACATGTGCAAAAGGTAGAATGTTTGCTAGATATAATAGTGCGAAAAGTTGTAGGGTTTTTGCTGAAATGTTAAAGAACAACCCACATTCCATATGCCTAATTCAAGATGGTCTAATGGTATGATACACTCAGAAGAGTCCATGTTGATTCCCAAAGTTTGTAAATCCCTGAGGAGACTCACATATGGTTCACTGCTCATTTGACTCACATGCAAGGGGCAAAGGATATGGAAAAATTAATGTAATGTAATTCAGTTTAATGGTACCATGAGGAATGTAATGTATTCATACATATCATGTAATATGTTAATGTAATGTGGTGTTCAATATAGCAGGAATGTGGGGTAAATAAAATCTCTCTCTCGTGATCCAGGCAACCTGCGTGTAGTTGTTATTCATTCTGCCGTTCCGGATTATAAAAAAATTGGTGACGAGGATGGGATAGAGTTTTGTGACACATCCTTTAAATAAAAGTGCAGGACTGTTTTGCAACATGCAGTATTGTTTAACATTTTAAACAGTAAATACGGAGGTGTGTTGCAGTTGTTTGCGAGCTGGACACGGTAGGCCACAGATCCATCTAAGCAGGGAACTGTGGTTTAAAAACAGCAGCTGGACAAATCATCGAAGTTTGTCAGGCTATCTCTATGTTGTGTCTATGTGGCAAAATGCCATCCTTGGGGCTGTATAAGATTTTTTTTGTCAAATCCCTCAAGCTGAATAGCCTTTGTACAGCGAAGTTTTAGGTGAATTGTTACACCAGAACAGAATAGGAAATCGGGGTTTTGAACGGCTCTTAAAAAAAAAGAGAAGTGACACAATGGGCAGCGTCCATGGGCTACATCGGAAAACCTTGACCACTTTTGACAAGAATAGAAGAGCTTCAGGCTTCTATATGGAGAGAGCAAACAAACATTGTTTTTCACGGCAAACAACATAATGAGATTAGTGGTAAGGAGAGATAGTGCTAAAAAAAGAAGGCTTTTGCACATGCATGAAAGCGAATTGTGCTCCTGAGATCTGCTCCTGAAGTGTATGTGCAACATTTGGTGAATCTCCTTGCACCCATAAAGGTCCAAAAGACATGACCATTCAATAACATTATCAAAAGTTGGAGGAGCACTTCAACCCAAAGCCTCTGGAAATTGTAGAAAGCTATAAAGTTTGCACAATAAACCAGAAGCAGACTTGAGACAATCAATGAGTAACATTGTTGTCTTGAAAACATAATCTGTGGATTGTAAATTAGAACCTTGTCTTGGATGCCACTAACGCAACAGATTTGTTTTTGTGGTCTAGTGGAATGAACGATTTTCAGTCCAAACTCATGAACACTCCTGATCTTACATTCAAGAAAGCATGCAAGGTTGCTGCCACAATGGAGATGCAATCAAGGAATGCTCGGCCAACAGTTTCGTCCACCGCGGACTGCAGTGCCCGTTACAGTCACAATGCAGTGTCTATGGTCCAAACCAAGAGGTGCTAAACCAAAACCAAAGTAATGTGGGGGGGAGTCCAAGTTCAGCAGCCTGTTGTTATCGTTGCATTGGAATCCACTCATCCCAAATTTTGTCAAGTTCAAATGGCCAAGTACTATATCTGCCGAAGAAAGACTATATCGGCCTCAAGCATGCCGGGCCCTAGCTTAAACAGGAAATCAAACAATCTTCAGGAATCAAGTGACAACACCAGAGAGGAGGTCACAACTTGGAGGTGAACTCAGATGGAAGAACTTGGGTTGTACATCATTTACGCAACCAAACGATAAGTCCTACAACCAGCCAAGACTTTCGAACTAAACTATTGATAAATGAACAGTTAATCAATTGGTGTTATTGACACGCAGCATAGAAACATGAAACATAGAAATAGTGCAGGAGGAGCAATCTCGGCCCTTCGAAGCGCAGCACTAGCCATTCAATGTGATCAGGCTGGATCGTCTGCTATTAATAATCCCGTGCCGCCTCTCCCCATATCCCTCGAACTCCACTAGCCCTCTAGAGCCTATTTTTTCCAACTCTCCTCTTAAGTCCATCAAGTGATTTGGCCTCCACTGCCGTGCTGTTGCAGGGGATTCATAAATTCACAACTCTCTGGGTGAAAAAGTTTTTTCTCACACTCAGTCTTAAATGACCTCTCCTTTATTCTAAGACTGTGGCGTCCTGGTTCTGGACACGCCCGAACATTGGGAAACATTTTTCCTGCATCTATCTTGTCCAGATTCCTTTTAAAATTTTATATGTTTTCAATCTAAACACCAGTGAATACAAGCCCTAGTCTTTTCAATCTACCTCATATGACATACCCCCGCCATCCCAGGGAATCAATCCCTCGTGACCTATGCTGCACTGCCCTCAATCACAAGATGTCCTTCCTCAAATAGGAGACCAAAACGGTACACAATACTCCAAGATTTGATCTCACCAGAACCCTATACAACTGCAGAAGAACCTATTGACTCCTATAAACTGAAATCCTCTTGTTATGAAGGCCAACATTCCATAGCTTTTCTTTCACGGCCTGCTGTACCTGCACCGCCAACTTTCAGTGACCAGGTGTACAAGGACACCCAGAACTCCACTGAAAACACCCCCTTTACATAACCTAACCCAATTGAGATAATATCTGCCCCCCTTGTTTTTGCGCCAAAGTGGATAACCTCACATTTATCTAAATTATAACTGCATCTGCAAACATATCTTCCTACTCACTCAACCTGCCAGTCACCCGCAACATCTAACATCCTCTTCCATGGTTCACAACTGCCACCCAGCTTTCTGTTATCTGCAAACTTGCTGTGTTGCTAGCTATCCTAATTCCCTCTTCCAAATCATTCATAATACGGTAAAGAGATTTGCGGCCCGAACAACCGACCTTGCGCAACTACCAACTCGCCACTCGCCTGCCATTCTGAATAAGGACCCGTTCACTGTCCTACTCTTTTGCAGATTGGTTTTGGTTCATTAACAAATACCTGTACAAACAAAGTTCCCACAGATACCATTTTTTGAAATGTAAGGTCAAGCTGAGAACCTATCGGGCGAAGTTTTTGGAGACATGTGGACAAATGAACGTGTTAAAGTTCACATAATGGTCATCATATACACCTGCCCAATCATATTGAGGCCAGCTACAAGATATAAACCAAACCACCTTGGGAAAGGATTTGGCCTGACGAGAATAATAATTAGACTGGAGAACATTATCAGCGTCGATTTGTCCAAGATCACATCTTGAAAAACTTCATAAGCAAACATTTTTGCTGACAGTGTTACATGGGAATAACAGGGTGCTTTGCACAGCCGTTGATGATGAACAATATCTGTTTACCAACCTTCAGCAAGATCAGTACGCAGAACTTACGAGCAAGAGTCTTCACTAAACGTGGATTGTCTCACGCTTAACGCCAAATCAATGTCGAAAAGGAAAGTCAGCAGTACTGACTATCAACACACATAAGGGCGTTGGTATTCACATACAAAACTGCCCCAATGGTGTGAAATCCTCCCCGAAAAATATTCCCTTCAGTCCTGTCATGGACCATAATTTACAAAGGCATTTCTCACTTTTGTACAACCAGGATGACCTACTGATATTCACAGAGGGCATGGGTAGAAACATCGTAAACCTCGAGCAAGTTCTCACACGACTGAACTGCCACAATGTCAAACTGCGACAAAGTTAATGTTGTATGTATTTGCACAGTCAGAGGTGGTCTACCTTGGACTCAACGTACATGCCAACGGACTTCACACCCTATGACGGCGAATGTGGAAGCAATAGTGAATGCTCCAAAACCCAACAATGTGTCAGAGCAATGATCCTCCTTGGGATGGTGCAGTTCTATGCATGATTACTTCCAGATTTAACAACTGTGCTAAAGCCACTACATCATCTGCTACAAAAAGATGTGGGGAAAGGAACAACAACGTGCACATGACATCTGCAAGGAAAACTTGACAAGTGACAAACTCCTTGTTTACTATGATATGACACGCAAGATGAAACTTGCTTTGATGCTTCAAGTTAAGGTGTAGGTGCAGTGATCTCCCATGTAATGATTGACGGACAGGAAAAGCCTATTACTTTTGCATCCCAAGCGTAATTATGCACAGATAGAAAAGGAAGCACTCAGCATCGTGTCGGCATCAAGAAATTCCATCAGTTTCTTCTCGACAGACCATTCACCCTAGTGACTGATCACAAGCCACTATTAGTAATACTTGGTCCCAAGTCAGCTATACCTTCCATGGCGGCATCAAGGATGCAGCACTGGGCAAATTTGCTGTGCCAGTATGACTACAAGGCTGAGTACAGCAGCTCCAAGTGCAAAGCAGTTGCAGATGTGTTGTCCCGGTTGCCCCATGAGAACTCAATCGACACACTGCAAGTTGTAGATGAAGACTTCTGGTGACTGCAACAGAAATTGCAGCAGTAACAGAGAAAGACACTGTGCTGCAGTGGGTCTATGAACAGACTTTGAACGGTTGGACTGAAATCGATAGTGGATTGAACTCAGTTCTGAACTCAGAGCTGAAGCCTTTCCATAATCAATGCCATGAATTATCATGTGCGCAGGAATGCATTAACTGGGAGTTACAGAATGTTGTACCAGAGTCTTTGATAAACAAAATTACGATGAACTTCATGCCGAACATCCTGGCATAGTAAGCATGAAGTCAATTGCCAGAGGTTTTGTGTATTGGCCTGATATTGACGGTGACATCGAGTCACTGGTGAGCAAATCTGTCTGCCAAAATTACCGGAGTAAAAACCACCAAAAACACCACTGCAACCCTGGTCTTGGCCAAGTAGATCTTTTCAGAGAGTTCATGTAGATTTTTGTGAAAAGGGCAATGTCACTTTCTGGTGCTAGTAGATAGTCATTCCAAATGCATTAAGGTTAAGCATATGAGGTCAAGCACGACTACTGAGTATACCATTGATGAGTTGAGATCAATTTTTGCATGCCATGATTTACTGGAAGAACCTGTTTCTGATAACGGGCCTCGTTTCATTCAGAACGGCTCAAAGAGTTCATGCACAGGAATGGTATAAAACACACATTTGTTCCCCCATACCATCCAGCCTCCAATGGGCAGCAGAAAGGTCTGGTAGAGTTGTCAAGGATGCTCTCATGAAACAGGTTTTGCAGGGTAGTTCAAAGCTCAGCATAAAACATTGTTTGGCTAGTTTCTTGCTGTAGTACAGAACCACACAACACACAACAACAGGTTGCTCACCTGCAGAACTGTTGATTGAAGAGAAGGCTAAGAATACAACGTAAGTCTAGTTCAACCCAATTTGGCTTTGAGAGTTGAGCAAAAACAGTTATGTCAAAAACGCCAATTTTGACTCCCACAAAAAGGAGAGGTACTTCAAGCCAGATGAGCATGTCCATGTTCTTAGGCCTCCCAACAAAATAGTGGAAGTGCATGGAACAAAAAGATAACTTAGTTGAAGTTGGAGATCAAAAGTGTTCATGTTGATCAAATGATTCCAGCCAAATCAACCAAAAATTGAGCATGAAGTCCTAATCCCTGAGTTTTTTATCTGAACGCGAGTTGGAAGAGACCACTGTGATTGAAATACAAAGTTCAGTTAGTACAGATAAAAAAAACAATTCCTCTGGTCAAAGTCAGGGTACTAAAACAGAGCAATCAAGCCAACAGTTGAATCAACACCTAAACCTGTGACACCTGTTACCATTAAATGATCAGGCAGGATCTGTAAACCAGTAGTCAGATTAGATTTGTAAGTTAAGGTAACTCACTGTATTAATAAAACAAAAATGTGTAGATATGTAATATCAATATATTATTGTTTATCATTTGAAATTTAATAAATACTGTTTTAAATCAAGTATCACAACAACCAAAATTGTAACCGTGTACTAGATTTAATACTTTAAAAAAGGGAGCAGTGTAATGGTATTCATACATATTCATGTATAATGTTTAATGAGTTGGTGTTCAATATAAGCAGGGAATGTGAGGTAATAAACCTTTCTCTTGTGATCCAGGCAACCTGCGTGTAAGTTGTTATTCATTCTGCCATCCAGAATATTACAAGAAGATTTGTATATTGAAGGATTGGAAATGTGCTGTATAACACACATAGGAGAGTAATTAGGGTGGTACATTAATAGCTAACGTTCTAGTTGATGGAAACAACTATGAATAATGAGCATAATTTTGCAGCCACGTCATAGACTGGAACTTATGTCTGAAAAACATCAACTACTTTCCACTGAGGTGCATAAAAACAGTGGAAGGAAGTAGCCTCTGAGGTGCAGTATGTGGGAGGTATACTCTTCATTGGTATCAGCAGATAGATAAGTTTTCTATTTGTGCTTTCTTGGCCGTAACAACAATGTTTGGACCAGCTCAAATTATCCGTGATATTTATACCTAGGTACTTGAAGTTCTCGACTATCTCCACTTCAGCACCATTGATAGAGACTGAACATGTACTCCACCCAGCTTCCTGAGGTCAATAGCTAACTCTTTTGTTTTGCTGACATTGAGAGAGAGGTTGTTGTCTTGACACCGTGTTATTAAGCTCTCTTTCTCTTCCTGTACTCTATCTCGTTACTGCATGTGATCAGTCCCACTGTAGTGGAGTCAACTGCAAATTAGGCAAATGGATTAAGAGCATGATTTTATTGTACAGTCACGAGTATTTTTGTGTTCGTTTTCTAGGTCTGCACAAAACTCGAGAGTCCTTCAATTTACAACAGAAGTCTTTAATACTTTACTCAATTGCTGGCAACAAGACAAATCAAAATAGCTGCACATTCACACACACAGTCTAAGGACAGGATAAACTATATACAAAAACATCTCCATTTGTCCTGTGCAGCACCACCTTTTGCACGGGAGGGAGCAACGGGTCCACCCACCCCACAACAGGTCACCAAACATCACAGTGCATCTCTATACCTTCAGAATTGCAGCTGAGAATATTTGTTTTCAGTGTCTAAAGACATCCTGACGTTTCTCCAGTCCATATCCATTTCTTCACCGTCCAATGCAAACATACTTTCAGAAACATTACTCGTCAATCTGAATTATACAAATCAATCTATGTCCGTGAAAGCTCATACATGCCAAGGCCCACAAGTATATTTGATATTGGCTTATTATTGTCACATGTATTGAGATACAGAGAAACCAGGTTCTTTATGTACATCAGGTAGTGCAAAAAATCTGCCAGAGGGCTCTTAATGTGAAACATACACTATGTTTCTCTGTAAACCCATGCGGCTTAACCTGCTACTAGCATTTTGTTTTTTTTTTTGAGATTTTTTATGACTCAATCCAGTAATGCATAATTGTAGCTACTGCAGTGGTTGACAGGAGTTATTTACCCTCTGTTGAGTTTTATGTCAGCGCAATAGTGGTTTAGAATATGCAATACAATGTATTCTTAATCATGAAGACAATCTTATTGAAGCAATAAGCGTGAACATCGTATGAGATCGGAGGCACATGAAGCTTATCTTGAGAAGTCACCGATCGGTATGAATAATGAATATCTCAGAGATGTTAGATAGTCACTAAGAAGTTTGTGCGACGTGAGGACTAAGAGAATTAACTGAGAATTCAAGTGGTCAAATTCATGACTGTGTATATAATGATATAAATTGTTAACATGATTTTATGGTTCAACAGTATAATACATTATTTTAATGTATTAATGTAACAAGTTAATGTATTTGGAAGTGTACCTTTAAGAGGTGGGTTCACTACATTTATGGCTTTGAAACATTGTTGGGCCATCTGTTTTGTTGATTGCTTTCAATAACTCGACCTTTGCAAGCAGTAACACCAAGCATCTTACAGATGCAACAATTTAGATCCATGTTGCCATAAAATAATTCTATCCATTTTCTAAGGATGGTTGTGCAAACAGGATGAAATCTGTTCTGTTATGGAGTTGTGTAAAAAACAAAATAATGCTGTTTAATTGACAACTTCGTAATTTTAAATTGTGAAACAGTTTTCTATCACATCAGTTATTCTGCTCGTGCAAAAGATTCTTTTAAAAAGAAAGCTCGGGTGTAAAACAAGGCAACAGGTGATAATATTTCTCCATTTCAGCTAATAATATGCTCCTAATACCCAAGATCAGCCTCTCAAAGTTGACATTTAAACAAAATCCCTGATATGCTTCTGTGCTTCTGCAATCTGAATCATTGGGATAAAAAGACTGCATGCACACACCACTGAGAATACCGAGCATCTGTATGACATGTGACCGATGTTGGCATTTTGCTTGCTGCGATGGAAATGTAACTTCCTTTCTCCCTTTTTGCAAACACATTTCTTCAAAGAAAAAAAAAGATTCAATATTTAGTCCAGTGGTGATAATATAGAATTTCAGAACAGGTGGCCATTTGGGTCTTTGCTGACTTCTCTGCAAGGGGACTGCAGTCATTCCCATCCCTGTGCCAACTCCCCGTCATTCTGCAGTTAGCTCTTTCATCACATATTCATACGATTCCTTTCTGAAACTTATGAATGGAATCACAGCCCTATCAGGTAATGCAGTCTCCACTCGTTGCATACAAACAATTTTCTCATTGCTCTTTCCTTAATTACGTTAAGTATGTGCCTTTGATTCGCAAACAGTTTGTTCCAACTACTCTGTCTCGATCCCTGCCTATTTTTGCACACCTGTCATGAATCTGCTCAAACTTCTCCATTCCAAGGAGAGCATTCACTGCTTCACTGGCTTTTCCTTTTATCCTGGATCTTACATTCCTGATACCATTCTCATAAATCCTTTCTGTAGAGACACAAGGAACTTTTACGATGTGAAGACAAAGTGAAACTAAAGGTGGTCAAATTTACAACTGTGTATATAATTTTATAAATTGTTAACTGATGACGATTGTATGGCTGTAACTAATTGCTGGTTCATCATTGTTTAAGGCTGAACAGATTAATGTATTCATTGCAAGCATATCTGTGAGAGCTGAGTGAACCTCACGGTGTGACTTTGAAACATTGTTGGGGTGTCTGTTTAGTTTACAAGGTACAGCAGATGCTGGACTATTCAGGAAAACACACAGTGCTGGAGGAACTCAATGAGTCCATGGAGAAGTGTATAGGTGACATTTTGGGTTGGTCTCTTCTTTGGAACCTCTTTTCTTTACTCAACCTCAAGCACTTTTCTATACTGGTTTCTCAAGTGCAGTGAATAACAATGGATTCATATATACTATACAGTTAAGACAAGTAATTAGGATATTACTACTGCTAGAGACTTGAACACAATGTAAGCTGGTTCAGTTATGATGAGCAATGGTGGGAGAATACATAAAATTCTGAGCGGTCTTGACAGGATTGATGCAGAGAGGTTGTTTCTATTTGTGAGAGAACCGAGGGTCACTGTTGAAAAGTAAGAGGCTGCCTATCGAGAGAGTGGTAAGGTGGAATTTATTTTCTCAGAGGTGTGTATGTCTTTGGAAATCTCTTCCTGAGAGGATGGCAGAAGCAAAATCTTTGAAGATTTCAAGGCAGAAGTACAGTAGATGGATACTTTATAAGCAATGGGATGAAAGGTTACCACTAGATAAAAGGGAATGCAGAATCAAGCTTACAATCAGATCAGCAATGAATAGTGAAACAGTTTTGAGGGATCAAGTAGCCTGTTAATTCATTTTCACAGAGAACAAGACACTGCTTTAAATGGGTTCACTTTTGTGTGCTATTTCCTCATTGAAAAACAAGATTCCATGTGTTTTTCTCAAGTTTCCCTCCTGCTTTCAAAGATTCATGCACCTGTACACCAATGTCCCTCTGTTCATCCACACCCTTTAGAGCTGTGCCATTTAATACATACTGTCTTCTTGACATTCAGACCAAAATGGATCATTCCTGTATGTCATTCTTGTGTAGCTAGCATACCTAAGCTTGTCTGTCTCCAAAACAACACACCTAACAGCACCCACAAGTGTACCTTCACTAAAAGGACTACATTGATCAAGAAGGGTGCTACCCACCATCTTCTCAAGCCAATTAGAGATGGCAATAACTATTGACCAGTGATATCCACATCCTAAAAAAAAAAATCAACCACCGCTACTGCCCCTGGGCCTGGCTCCCATGACACTTAAATTGGTAACTGATGATTGAGCAGGGAAGCAAACAGATCAATATCCGTACACCATAACAAAGGACAATATCATTGAATATTTGTGATTTAACATCCATTCTTTGTTATCATTGAACTCTCGTGACCTGGTGTCTGCCACTGTGTCATACCTTCCTGGTAAATAGATAGCTGAAACCCAGATATTTCTTGCAATACAGCAGTGCCAGAGGAGATTGGACAACCTATCACAGGATACAGACTTACTGCCACCCATGTGATTAATGTACGCTACCGCGGTAATATTATCAATCTGAAGTTGGACATGCACATGATGCCTGTTTGTACAAAAAGCCTTTAACCCATAGTGTGCGCCCAACAACTCTAAATAGTTAATGCCATGTGATTGAAGCATGGATGCTTCCTGCAGATCCCATCTGCCACCGCAGCTTGAGACGGTATCAGTAGCACCCCAAACTAATGCACTGGCATCAGTCTGCAGGATTATTGATGGTGTATTGACTATAATAGTACCAGAGCAGCACTGAATTTTGGCTATCCACCATTGTAACTCAGTTAGAGCGTCAGCTGGTAGCTGCATGGGTCTATCGAAATGACCTCTCTGAAATTTAAGTGCCTGTTCCTTTGCACGCTGTAAATTTTGGTAGTGTAAAGGCCCAAATTGAGCAGCTGGGAATGCTGCCACTAATTTCCCAATTACCCGAGCCACATGTCTAAAAGACGGGTGATTATCAACAATGAGTTTCCTGCAGGCTTCAATTAAGTCTAATTGTTTGCCCTGACACAGAGTCACTGACATGTGTACTGAGTTAATGGCGAACCCCAAATAGTCAATTATCTTAGATGGCACCAATTTAGACTTAACTGGATGAATAATGAATCCATTCTTTTCGAAAACGAGTTTTGTAGCTGCCACAGATGATTCAGCTAATACAAAAGTCCTCCCAATAACTAAAATGTCGTCCAAATATGCCATGACAATATGATTTTGTGCTCTGAGTAACCCCAGGACTGGTTTGAGCAATTTTGTGAATAGTCTGGGAGCTGAAGTTAATCCGTTAGGCAAAGCTTTAAACTGCCAGAACTGATCAATCCAGTTAAACTTCAAAAACTTTCTGTGCTGCTCATGAATGGCCACTGAATAGTAAGCATCTTTGAGGTCAATGCTTGCCATATAACATCCCCTGCAAAGCAGTTGTTTAGCTGTGACAAAAGTTTCCATTTTGAAATGTTTTATACAACACAGAAGTGTTAAGCTCTGTCAAATCTAAAATAATTCTACATGCTCCATCCTTTTTTGGCCTCATAAAGATATTGGACACAAACTGATAAGACTCATGCCTTGCCCTTCCAATTACACCTTTTTTTGACTAAAGATTCTAGCTCTTTTTGTGCACTAATACATTCCTGTTGTGAAAACACAAAAGTACGGCCAGGTATGTGCTGAGTAGGTGGAGGCAAGTCGGAAATGAACTCAATTTGAAAACCTTGAATACTATGCAGTATAAACGGGTTAGATGTTATCCATTGCCATTCATGTAGGAAAAATTGCAATCTCCCCCCAACTTGTAGTGTATCCATCGCAGTCACACCTACCTTAGGATTTACCGGCGGTAACGTCGCTCCTTCTGCTCCCGAGGTCTGGGGGTAGGACTGCTGGAGGGCGCCGCATCTTGAACATGGCCTGGTCAGGCCCTGCCCTAAAAAAGGCCTCTGTGTAGGTCACTCCACATCATGTCCGCCATAGCCAGCAAACCGTTATGTACGCACATGAGGGTAGGGGTACAGTCTGTGGAAAGATGACCCTTTCGGAGGCACCTTCATGAGACCAACAGTCTTAGACTCTTCATCCAATCTTTCACCTGTTTGGTCAGGTTTTCTCCGAACAGGTTTGGGGGTTGAACAGTCCCTGGTTTACACAGTCCAGCAAATTTAGGGTTAATGGCAGGACAGATGGCATTTTTTCTTATACAATTAATTTCAAAATGTGCATTGCACATTAATGCCACCGCGTCATCCTGAGTATCTGAGAGGCGCCCCCTCCACTGACCTTGCAAAGGCCGTGATGCCCAAGGAGCGTAGCCGGAGTACTTTTTGTAATTTAACCTCCTGGGCTCTGATGCCCCCTCCAATGTGCCCGCAAATAGATTGGTTTACAATGGGGACACTCAGTGAGGCACAGTTCTGTGGTGTATTGTACCTGGCAGTGGTCTCCTCCATTATCTGTTCTTGCAGTGGATGGGAAGCCATGTAATTTATATTCTCGGCGAGCTCTGCATCCAATGGCTCACTGGTGAGGTCTGGGACCGCAAATCTGGATGCAATGGACAATACACCCGATGATCCCTCTAGCCCAACTGTGCCTCCGTACTCTGGGTCAGTATAGCACTGACTTTGTACACTCCCGTCAGCTGACAAGGAGATATCACGCAGCCCTGACACAGGCGCTGCTGCCTCGAGTTCTATAAACTCCCTGGGCTCCGATAGCTCCGTCCTTTGGAGCGAATCGTGCTGGAGTAACCTCTCCACAAGGCTCTCCAGCTGGGCCAGCCTGCCGGTAACACTGCCCTTACGAGGGAACTCGTCCATCTCCTGGCCCGACTCCTCAGAATCCAGGGCCCTTACAGACATTTTCGTGGCTTTTCTCCCCCGTGGAGTAGCCAAGGTGCCTTCTGGCCGCACCAAGTCTGTGGCTGCTGGCTGCTTTGCCAGCAGCTCTATAGGCAAATTCGGCAGTCGAACGCTGCCCGCAGGCCCTTGGTCTTCCGCAGCCGGTTTGGTCGCGGCTCGCCTCCTCACCTTAGACATACTCCCACATAAACCGAAGGTAAACCAAAGTTGAATAAACACACTCTGGACCGGGAGCAACGACTTCAGCTAAAGCTGTTTGAAAAAACACTTACCTGGATCTTTTAAATTTACCCACTGGAAGAGCAGCGCGCCTGCCAGTCGGTCATTGCGCAATACGTCAGACGTAATAACGCGCATGCGTGGCGACGGCCTTCTTCACGTAGTCAAGTATTGAAGTAAAATATATATTTATATGTTATGCACACAACTTTGCTTTGAGAGCATTAAGGGAATAATTTTAATAAAAAACATATAGATGTGCATTTATAAAGCACATTTCATAATGATAGGAGGTCCCAATACTCTTTACAGCCAATGGAGTAATTTTTTGAGACGCATAAATAGTTGTGAAATACAGCAGACTATAAATTCACAGCAAAATCTCTGAGGGAGCAATGAGATAACGATTAGACAACTTATATTTGACTTTAATGAGAAAGAAAATGTTGTTTTCTTCGAACAAGGCTACATACCTGAAGAAGGGTCTGAACCCGAAACGTCACCAATTACTTCTCTCCAGAGGTGCTGCCTGTCCTGCTGAGTTACTCCAGCTTTTTGTGTCTATCTTCGTTATATAAAACAATAAAACAAGATACAAAGTGCTGAAGTACTCAGCGGGCCAGGCAGCAACTCTGGAGAACAAGTATAGTTGGCATTTCGGGTCAGGATTCTTTTTCAGACTGACCCTTACTGGAAGCATCACCTATCCATGTTCAATAGGGTTACTGCCTGACCTGTTCAGTTACTCCAATACCCTGTGTCCTTTTTTTTGTAATAGCCCTGTCCCACGGTACGAGTTCATTCCAAGAGCTCTCCCGAGTTTTTAAAAAATCACGGTAAGCACGGAGAGTGAACATAGTGGGTACATCAGAGCTCGGGGACGTCTCTTAGCGGCTCGTAACGCCAACGGCAGGTACTCGGGAAGACTCGCTAAGGGCAGTTAAGCACGGGAAGACTCGTGAAGATTTTTCAACATGTTGAAAAATGTCCACGAGAGCCCCGAGTACCAACGAGTGGCCATTACCGTAAATCTCCGAGTTTGAATCAGGGCGAGCTCTTGGAATGAACTCGTACAGTGGGACAGGGCTTTAAACCAGCATCTGCATTCGTTGTTTCCACAGGATTGTATAGATTGATTATCTTCACAGTTCAACTGTTTTGTAATGTTGCATTATAAACGCCTGCAAGCTATTGCAACATATTTCTCAAATGCACTCTGGAAGTTCCTACCAGCTCTTAAAATATTTTATCAGAAGGAAGGCAATCATACAAAGATACAATTTTGCTTTCCCCTAATCAACCTCCTGTTGATCCATTTGGGCACTCCACTGTAACACTGAACACTCCAAAGACTCCCAATGGAATCTCCCAGTCTTCTGTCAGTAGACAGTCTCTAACACTAGCAATCTGGGCAATTATGACATGCTTTCAGGTGTAACTACTGACTGAGAGCACAATGGCATTGATCAGCAATCTTGGGCGACTGGCTGCTCGCTGGAAGCTCTGGTTCATCGCTGCAGAGTAAGGTGAAGCACAAGAAATTTTACTTCGGAGTCACGTGAGTGACTACGTGAAGACCCCGCCAGCACGCATGTGCGACATATCGTCGAACGCATTGCGGAAGCGACAGTCGGGAGGAGCGCCGCTCCTCCAGCGCAAGTTTTCAAAACTTACTGAAGGTAAGTCTTACCTTTTCTGGTGAGCGTGGCGACTCTGTGTGATTTCTTTTTCAGGAGGAAGCACCATGGAGTCGCGTAAGGGAGAGCAGCAGCTGATACCGCTGCTGTGGAAGCAGCCAGCAGCGTGCCGTCTCTCCAGAGTTGCAGGTGCTGCCAGCAGCTCCCGCTTCTCGCCGCTACAGACCGCAGGTGCGCCGCGGTCGGCGGCAAAACCACCCGGAAGTCGGACAGGACCGTTGACTCAGCTGGGTCCGGACCTGAAGACACCCCATTCCCGGATAGGGACGGCGGGCGTCTTTCCCGCAGGAGCGGATGGGGAGCAGTGCTCCAGCGTGACCTGCTTATGCAGGGGCAGTCACAGTGGGTCTCCTCGCAGACCCACGGCAGGATCCTTTCAAGGACTGCCAAATGTCTCACCCTCTTCGCAGGGGAGCATTAGGGGTCAGAGCTGGGCTGACCCTGAAGAAGGGGCAATGGCTGAACAGTCAACTGTGAGGGGTGCCAGAAGAGAGAGCAGCAGAAGAATTGTGGGAACACCTGCTGTACCAACTCAGGAAGGACTGCCTATACAAAGCTGCAAGCCAGTACAAAATACATGGCTACAAACCAGCTACAGGAGCAAGCCATTAACATTATGGCTGGGAAGTACATTGCTCCAGAGAACTCCATTCTCTTAAAGTACCAGCAGTCTATGACCCCAGCTGGGGCAACAGGAGCCCATCTATAAGGAGCCAGGAGGGGAAGCTCCAGAGGAAACTGCTGGCTGCTAAAATCACAGCAGTACCAGGACAACTGATGGGGTTGATTTGCCTGAAGAGTTACTAGATGCTCTAGCAGACTGTGTAATACTCAGTGGAGATTAACAGTTACAGGAAGAGCATCATCAAGAAGTGCGGAATTATGCAAGACAAGTAGCACACAGGCGCCAAAATTGCTGTTGGGGGACCTCCCGAAGCAGGTGAAAGACCTGCATGAGGAAGCCAAGGCTATAGGCCCGATCAAGGTGCCAAGCATCTCTAAAACCCACTATCAACAGCGGCAGCACCCCTACACCACCCACAGACATCGGTACTATGGAAGACCATCTGGTGGTGAAAGCTCGAAGGCCGGCCCACCTGCACAGCGGTCTTTCAGACCATGGCCCAGCCCGGCCTTCATGGAAAATGCGCCAACCCCACAACGCAGCAACACAATACAAGAAGAAACAAGTGCGGAGACAACCCACACAACACCGGTAACCATGGAGGTAGGTGGATCTGGTTGTCTTAAAAAACATTGCACGTCCGATTCATCAAAAGTTGGGGGACGGTTGCACTTGTTTCATCATGTGTGCTGCACTTTTACCTCTGAACTTTTACATACTCGGAAGTATTCATAATTACAAAATTGAATTTGTATACGAACTACCGTCCCAGTTCAGCATACGCCTAGCAGGAAGTTCATACTTCACAAAAAGAGAGAACAGCAGGCCATGCTGAACTGTTAAGACTAAACACAAAAGTGAATTGAGAAAACAATCAGAGAATTTCACGAGTTCGTATCAAATATATTTATAAAAACTAAAAAGATGGTGGTTGCCGTATCATTACAGATTTGACCGAACTAAATACTTCCGTTCAGTATGCCCATTTCAAAATAGACACGTTTATCACACACAGGATCATCGTAAATACCTGAAATTTATCTGGATGGGACAGCTATGGCAGTATAAGGCCTTACCCAATGGGTTGTCATCAGCACCCAGGCTATTACAAATTTATCAAAACCAGCTTTAGCATACTTAATGAACCATAACCATATCGTCATGGCTTACCTGGATGATATTCTCATTGTAGGTGAAAATTGGAGCTGGCTACATTGGTGGTATCAGCCACAACACAGGGATTTAATGTACATCCAGATAAATCAAAATTGGAACCCTCCACTACCATGGATTATTTGGGGTTCACTATTGACTCTGTTCATATGTCTATCACCTTGCCACCAAACAAAGTGACAGACTTGATGGGAGTATGCAAAAGCCTCACTAGCATCAGGGAACCATCCATTCGGCAAGGAGCAAGAGTGATTGGGAAATTGGTGGCTGCGTTCCCAGCAGCACAATTGAACCACTCCATTATTAAAACCTGGAAGAGGGAAATTTTAGCTCTCAAAAATCATGCAGGCCATTTCAATAGGCCTATGCAACTACCAGGGAAAGCAAAATCAGAATTAAACTGGTGAATAGAAATGCTCAGCATTATTCTAACCCCATCACCCCATTCTATATCCCTAGGGTACATTACAGATTGATGCCAGTGCTAAAGGTTGGGGAGCAACTAATACCACCGCAAGTTGTGGTGGCAGATGAGTGCACAAAAATTATTCTGTTTAAAGCACTAGGAATTAATTATCTAGAAATGCTGGTAGCGTTTCATGGACTCAGGGCCTACTGCTCAGATGAGCACCAGTTGCATGTACGGTACAAATTGATACCACAGTGGGGGCCTATATATAATCATATGGGTGAAATAAAGTCGATATCATGTGATGAATTGGCTAATAATATCTGGCACTGGTGTCTGGGAGAGAGATTTGGATCTCAACCACTTACCTTCCAGGTAAGCTAAATACAGTGGCAGACACCAGGTCACGTAAATTCAACGACAACATTAAATGGATGTTGGATCGGAAAGTGTTTACAGATATTATAGACCGGTATGGGACACCAGATATCGACCTTTTTTCCATCCAGACTAATTCACCAACTACCAACATATGTTGCTTGGGAACCAGACCCAGGGGCAGCAGCGATGGACGATTTCTCGCTGCATTGGGGGGGGGGGATTTGTTTTGCTATGCATTTTCCCCTTCTGCCTCATCAGGCGAGTCTTACAATAATTAAACAAGACGCCGCAACGGGTACCATGGTTCCCAACAGTACAAAGATGGTCTCAGAACCCTGCATCTGGATCAACAACGGCCAAGGAGGTTGGCACACCCCGTGCGGGAAAGTATCCGTGCCATGACTGTATGAACTTGTTGATTTGCAGTTTCTGAACAGGCCATTTCTGGGATACAGACTCTCCGACAGGACGATCAATGCCATCTCAGTGTCGTGCAGGGAGTCCACGAGAAGACAGTACCTGACATATGTCAAGAAATGGGAAGTGTTCTGCACCAGGACGAACACTACATATGACTCAGCCACCAACACTGAAGTGCTGGAGTTCTGTCCACCCTTCATTTCGATGAAGGATTGAGTTACAGTGCCATTATTGTGCAAGGAGTGCCCTATCTAATATCTGGGCAGAGGGAGTGATCACCTGGCTATAGGATCACACCCACTAGTACCTAAACGAATGAGGGGTATTTGTACTCTATCCCCCCCAGGCCCAGATACACCCATATATGGGACATAGGTAGTACACCATGTTACGAGGATGGACACCAATATCGGGGCTCACTCTGGACAAACTAATATCCTAGATGGGAATGATTATGGCACTTGGATCAGCACAACAGGTCCAGTCCTTACACAAGCTAGTATAGGACGTCATGTCTGTCACAAATGGCAGATAACCTGCTACATACAGGGGTACTTAAACAAGACTGACCCGGTTCCTCTGGCCAATATTAGAGTTCTGGCCTATCCTGCAGATAGTCGGCCCTGCATAGTGACACATATTTTCCAATATATAGTCACCAAGACACTTATGGGCACGGAGAGAGCTTTCTCATTAGCCATAAATGCCCTCACCTAAGGTCACAGTGCAAAACCATATCCAGATGGTTAGGGTGGTATTACGTGCAGTGGTGGATACTAATGTTTCAAATCTCACTCCACCAGGGCTGCATCTACATCGGACGCTAGGATGATGGGAGTTCCTATGGACCACATCCTTGCCACAGCGGGGTGGAGCAATGAACGCATTCAATGCTTTATAATAAACTCGTGGCCGATCCTGAGACGTTTGCAGGGAAAAATTAAGTTCTGTAAAATAAATTACCCAATGTGGGGCATATTATTTTAGGTATGAATAATACCTTTATTGTTTTTCAGCACAGTGTCGTGTGTGAAATACGTTCATCCTCCTTCCCAGAATGGCAGTATGTGAGCATGGTCTCATTCCAGGGCATGAAATCACAGAGCTTTGAAATCTTCACGTAGTCACTCATGACTCCGAAGTAAAATAGTAAGATTAAATGAGAACTTACCAGTTTGAAGTTTGATCTTTATTTTATGAGGAGTTACGATGAGGGATTACGTGCCCTCCGCTCCCAAAACCCTCTATTATAAAGTTCAACTGGTATGGAAGTTCTCTCTTATCTTACTACATTAGTCTACTCTGGTATCTGTGATTTCACACCACTGCTTTGAAGAATGTCGCGCATGCGTGCTGGCGGGGTCTTCACGTAATCCCTCATCGTAACTCCTCATAAAATAAAGATCAAACTTCAAACTGGTAAGTTCTCATTTAATCTTACTATTTTTTAGAGTTCAGGGATACAGCATGAAAACAGGCCCTTCTGTCCACAAAGTCCATGTTGACCATCAATCACCCATTCACACTAGTTCCATGTTCTCCACTTTCTCATCCACTCCCTACGTGCTAGGGGCAATAAACAGACCCTGAATTACCTACAAACAAACCCACACGTCTTGTGGATGTGGGAGGGAACCAGAGCACCTGGAGGAAATCTCATGCGATCACAGGGAGAATGTGCAAATTCCACACAGACAGCACCTGAAGACAAAACCTGAGCACGGACTTCTAGCACAGTGAGGTAGCAGCTCAACCATCTGCATTACTGTATACAGTGCATCCCTGTGGCTGAGTGTGGCTGAAGAAAATAAAGGAAATAAAATCAAACATTGGAACCAGATGAAAATAGCATTTCACAAACTCAGGGCACAGAATTAAAAAAACTATCCACCCCAGCGAGCTTGTGAGATGATTTGAAACTGGTCAACATGTAAAGGAAAATGTGCTCCAACCTATCTGGTTTGGATAGAGATACGTGAAGAGGCTGGGGTGCAGAATCTGTGTCAACAGAAAAATTGCAGCAAATAATTCAGATTATTGAGACAATGTTATAAATTCAAATCATTTGAAGGACAAAGAGTGCAAAGCATTGTAAAATAAATGAACTCAAAAGAAATAAAGTCCTGAATAAGAATATAATAGAAGAACACTCATTGTTCAAAACCACACACCACCCCTCTCCCCAAGTGACTAACTAGCAAGATGAAAATGGCAAGCATTTATTTCATATTGCACTGTGCAAAAGAATAGGCTCAATCTCATTTGAAATCAGTAAACAGATGCATTAATCCATGTGATTCTGACAAATGGAACTGTCAACCACTCATAAAGAAACTGATACCTGCAGCAGATCTGCAAAGTAGCTAGATCCTTTCATCTGGCAACGATGCTAGGATTCAGAGGCAAACTATCAAATTAGATATATTTGAGGTACAGGGACCTAAGAACAACAGAAGGCCATTCATTCCGATGATCTTGTCCATTTTTCTCATACAACGTAGAATGAGGCTGTACAGTCCATCAAGCTTATGCTAGCTTTCAATGTATCCCCATTGGTCTTGTTCCTTTCTATTTATTTCCTGCTAACCTCTTCACTCTCATATGCCCATCTTTTAAAAAAAAAAATCAAAATCAACTTTATTTGGAATAAAAGATATAGAAACATAGAAAATAGGTGCAGGAGGAGGCCATTCGGCCCTTCAAGCCAGCACCGCCATTCATTGTAATCATGGCTGATCGTCCGCTATCAATAACCCATGCCTGCCTTCTCCCCATATCCCTAGATTCCACTAGCCCCTAGAGCTCTATCCAACTCTCTCTTAAATCCATCAAGTGATTTGACCTTCACTGCCCTCTGTGGCAGGGAATTCCATAAATTCACAAGTCTGGATAAAAAAGTTTTTTTCTCACCTCAGTCTTAAATAACCTCCCCTTTATTCTAAGACTGTGGCCCCTGGTTCTGGACTCACTCAACATTGGGAACATTTTTCCTGCATCTACCTTGTCCAGTCCTTTTATAATTGTATATGTTTCTATAAGATCCCCCTCATCATTCTAAACTCCAGTGAATACAAGCCTAGTCTTTTCAATCTTTCCTCATATGACAGTCCCGCCATCCCAGGGATCAATCTCGTGAACCTACGCTGCACTGTCTCAATCACAAGGATGCCCTTCCTCAAATTAGGAGACCAAAACTGTACACAATACTCCAGATGTGGTCTCACCAGAGCCCTATACAATTGCAGAAGAACCTCTTTACTCCTATACTGAAATCCTCTTGTTATGAAGGCCAACATTCCATTAGCTTTCTTCAGCTTTTCTTCATATATACAAAACAAGAACTGTGCAAAATTCCTGCGACTTTCCCTAAGGCTATACAAACATTCATTAGCATTATATTTGGTAGTGTTCCCAAAAATCATAATTATATCCAGCACCCTTGCCATTTACGTGGCTTCCTGGGTTGATATCCCTTCCCTCATCTGAGGGGTATCTCCATCACACCTACCCCCAATGTGCAGCAACGGAAGGATCCTAGACTGATGTTCTCCACCACAGAACCATGGCATTGGCTGCACCTTGGCATTGGCTTCAGTGCATCTCTCCGCATGTACTCCTGCTGTCTGAAGCAGGCCAGTCTGAAACATTCCCTGATGTACATCTCACAGTGCTGGGAGATCAACAAATTATGGGAAGAGCGTCTTTTACCGAGTTGATGACCTTCTAACAGCTTTTGACGTCCATCTCCAAAATGTTCCTCGGAATAGTCCGTAAGTCGGAGAGTCCTCTGTTACAGAGCTGTTTGGGATAAACCATGACAAGGAACCTTGGATTCTTCTCCAGACTCTCTTTGCAAATACAAACTCTGCATATTTGTGCACATGACAATAAACTCAATTTGACATGACATGAATATTGGACTCCTCTGAGGCCATCTTATTCGTTCTGTGGTTTTTAATGTAGGCTAGAAATCCTACATTACTTTAGGTCTAACCAACCTTGGCGGCATACAATAGCTTCAACCAGTTTGTGCTATGTCGTCTGATTATAAAGGTCAGAACTACAAGGCAGTTTGTCAGTTTATCAATGTAAAACCAATCCTTCTTGCCCTCCATAGCTTCCACGTATCACCATTTTAAAACATGCATCATTGCATTGTTTTTACCTTCACTGAAATCAATTTGTCACTTTTGCCTATTAACAAATCTATTGACATTTATTTGTCTTTTTAAGATCTGTGTTCATTTAGGTGCTCTAGTAAGAGCTAAGACTGCTGCTCTGTAAATTACTTGGTAGTGCACACTAGTTATTCACACAAAGCCTCGGCAGCAGGAGATTGGGTGCTTCTTCCCTTCTTCCTGCTCCTCCAAATTCTACTCCTCACCATCCTCTACTTGCACTCCTTATCCATATATGCTTAATGGATAGATAGTGGCTAAGTCTCAGCTCTCACCATGGTGAAGTTTCCAGCTTACGAAAGATCACCATGAATTTGAAGACCCACTTAGGTCTTCTAAACACCTATGGATTGCATTCTTCTAGAGTGGAATTAGTCCACCTAAACTGCCTGCCACACAGTGTATGTTTACAGTTGTTAAGCGGAATGATTGAATTTATAAGGTTCACACATTCAAATGTGACCAACTGTGAAGACTCTATTGATGGAAATAATGAGCTATTGTTTATGCGGCTTGTAATAGAAGATTCCAGTGCTAAGGAGCCAAAAATGTTTAATCTGAAAATAATTTTGAAATAGATTTTAGAAACAAGGAATTACAGATGCTGGCATACCAAAAAATGAAGGCAAAATGCTGGAAAAACTTGGTGAACATGGATAGCTGACATTTTACTTCGGAGCCACGTGAGTGATTCCGTGAAGAACCCCGCCAGTCCACATGCGTGTCATTACGTCTGATGCATTGGCGCAGCGACCGGCTGGGAGGAGCAGGCTTCTCCAGCAGTAAGTTTAAAAAAGCCTCAGGGAAGTGTCAAACTTGTTGGAGGTCGTTTCTGCGCTTGTTACATTTTGTTACAGGAGGACAAGTCCAAGCATGGAGAAATCGTTGAGAGCAAGGCGAGCCGTTGCAAAAGTACCTAAAGACTGTGGGAGTGCGGGTAGCGGGTGGCTGCCTAGCTCATCTACTGAGTCGCTAATAACAAGACCAGTGTCTGAGGGCACCATGGCTGCGCCGGAGGGGCATAAGGCCACCAGAAAGTCTGTAAGGCCAACAGACTCATACGAGTCTGGTCGGGAGGGTTCCCCCTCCAGAATAGAGACCATATCAAGGATATCCAGGATGGAGCTTCTATTGGAGAGGATGCTCGATCAAGAGCACCGGCCACTCCAAGAACCCTTGCCAGCAGCGCCTACAGGGCGGCCTAGTGTCTCCCTCTTGGAGGAGGAAAGAATAACGGGTCAGTACAATTCTGATGCCGAATCTGTGGGCTTAGCCTTGAAGGCTGCCCCAAGGGATGAAGGGCACGAGCCAGAGGTCCCATTCCTGGCGGCTAGGTTTGCCATCCCAATAGACTCCGGAGAACCGTTGGGGGAAGAGCTGGCTGCGAGTATAAATTACTTGGCCTCGCACAAGCTTCAGGAGCTGGCTATGGATTCAATGGCAAAAAATTACGAAACCCCGGTGAATTGTATCCTGCTTAAAGTACCGGCCATAAACCATGCCATCTGGGGCTATATGGGAGTAGGCATCACGCGGGAGATAAAACTGCAAACGGTGCTGAAGGTGCTCACATCGGGCATTACGGCTTTGGGTAGGTCGGTGGATGGTGGGCACCTGACTGATGTTCAGTAGGATGCCCTGGCTCTTATGTGCAATTTATACTTTGAGATAAACTGCCTTAGGAAGAGCGCCATCCTCCCTACCATTAACCCGAGGTTCGCTGCCCTGTGTAAGCCTAGTAACAGCCAGCCACCGAACCTGCTGTTCGGGGAAGACCTCGCAAAGCAGGTGAAGGAGCTAGATGACGAGATCAAAACTGTCGGGCTCATCAAGGCGCCAGTGACCAGCAGAACCCTTCGGAGGCAGTACCCCTACCAGCGGTTTGCTGAAACCGGGTCTGGTCAAGGACCAAGCCGGCCATTCAATGTGCGCAGCTGGTGTACTGCAGCAGGAATACGGGCAAACATGCTTTTTCCCTCCAGAACCAGGGGACAAAGAACTCCACCGGTAACCATGGAGGTAGGTGGGTCTGGTTCTTGTCGAAACATATTGAGTGAGAATTACCTACCAGTTGGGGGGAAGTTTCACTGGTTTCTGAAAGAATGGTATGAAATAACATCAAACTTGTTTATACTGCAGAGTATACAAGGGTTTCGAATTGAATTCATTCCAATTTGTGTCCACCCACCCAGCACATGCCAGAGTGGGCACTCATTTTCTCACAAAAAGAGAATTTTGAGGTTCAAGCTGAAATTGCAAAATTATATTTTAAAGGTGTAATTGAGAAGACAGTTTATCAAACACACCAATTCGTATCTAATATTTTCTAATATATTTGGTGGGAGTCGGATTATTTTGGACCTGATAGGACTTAATCCGTTTGTGCAGTATAATCATTTAAAATGGAAACATTTGCTACTGCCAAGCAATTGGTTTCCAGAGGGTGTTATATGGCATGTATCGACCTTCAGGATGCATATTACTCAGTTCCTGTTCATAAAGAGTATCGGAGATATTTGAAATTTAGCAGGATGGGGCAACTATGGCAATTTAAAGCACTGCCTAATGGGTTAACCTCAGCCCCTAGATTATTTACAAAGCTGCTAAAACCAGTACTGGGGTTACTCCAGGCTCAGGGTCATATTGTAATGACTTATTTGGATGACATCTTAATAATTGGAAAAACCCATGTGGCAGCTGAGTTATCGGTTTCAGCTGCCTTTCCAGCTGTGTAGTATGGACCTTTGCATTACCAAAATTTACAGAGAGCAAAGGTACAGGCACTCAGAATATATGCAGGTGATTTCAACCGGCCCATGCAATTGCCATTTGAAGCCATTGCTGAAGTACAGTGGTGGATAAGAAACATTTCAAATTGGTCCAGGAAAATTCTGATGGAAGCATCTTCAGTTGTTTTGCAGACTGATGTAAGTGCCCTAGGTTGGCATGGTACTGAGATAATTTCTAGCTGTGGAGGCAGATGGAATATTCATGAGACATTTATTCTCCAATCACATGGAATTAATTATTTAGAGTTTTTAAGAGCATTTTACGGGCTCGAGGCTTACTGTATAACTAAGCATCACTTACAGGTTCAGCTTCAGATTGACAACACCACGGGGCAGTGCCGTATGTTAACCACATGGGTGGAATCAAGTCGAAATCTTGTGACGGATTGGCTAACCTTATTTGGCACTGGTGCATTAAAAAGAACATTTGGATTTCAGCTGTCTACTTGCCAGGTAGATTCAATATGGTGGCAGGCACCAGGTCACGCAAATTCAATGACAACACAGAGTGGATGTTGAATCATGATGTACTTAATGAATTTGTTGTTCGGTATGGGATGCCAGATATCGATTTGTTTGCATCCAGACTCAATCACCAGGTACCGAAGTATGTTTCATGTGAACTAGATCCAGGGGCAGTAGTGGTAGATGCGTTCTCGCTACACTGGGACAGAATGTTTTTATATGCATTTCCCCCATTCTGCCTCATCAGTCGGTGCTTGACCAAGATCAAGCAGGACTCTGCTTCAGGAGTTTTGGTGGTACCAGACTGGCCTACACAGCCAGGGTTCCCTCTCATTTCGGACAATATTACACACCTATTATGGTGGTTTCCAAAACGTCATGATCTATTGGTTGCACCCTGTGACCGGGAGATTCAACACCCATTGCATGATACTGTTAATTTGTTAATTTGCAGATTCTAAGAAGGCCATACCTGGGTCTGGGGCTATCCAATTGTACCGTGGATGTCATCACATCGTCCTGGAGGGATAGTACGAATAAGCATGTCAGGAAATGGGAGGAGTTTTGTTTACATGGGAACATTACATACCACACAGCCTCCATCCCAGATGTGTTCGGATTTCTGTCCAAGATATTTTGATGAAGGGTTGAGCTATAGTGCCATTAATAGTGACAGGAGGGCCCTGTCATTGTACCTATGCCGGGGGTCAGAACTTCAGTCTGTAGTATTTCATCTGTTAATATCCAGATTTATGAAGGGCGTTTTTAACTCCAATCTCCCCCAGGCCTTGGTACTCTGAAATCTGGGATGTGAGCATGGTACTCATGCTGCTTCATCAGTGGGTTACAGCCACATCCTTGTCATTACCAAAGATTACCTTAAAGTTGATTATGCTCATGGCGCTGGTATCAGAGCAAAGGGTTCAAACTTTGCACAAACTGCATCTGGACAGGATGGTGTCATCAGGGAATGACGTTAACATTTACATCTATGACCTAATTAAACAAAGCAGACCAGGGGTGTCAGGATTCAAGCTTGTACTGTCAGCATATCCCATGGATTTACGGCTGTGTGTAGTGGCGCACTTGAGGCATTATATCTAGGTCACCAAGAGCCTCAGAGGCTCCAAAGTAGCATTGTTTATTGGCCACAAAAAGCCACATATGAAAGTGTGCGTTCAGACCATTTCAAGATGGCTGAAACAAGTGCTGGGTTGTGCAGGAGTTAATATTGACAATTTTTAAATCTCACTCCACCAGGGCGGCATCAACGTCATCAGCGAGGGCAATGGACGTCCCTCTAGACCATATTCTTGCGGCCGCAGGATGGTCAAATGAATTGACTTTTCAGAGGTTTTATAATAAACCACTGATTGAACCCGGGGTGTTCGCCCATTCCGTTTTAAGTTCTGTTTCATAGCTTCTCCCTGGGAGAGAGGAGTCGCTATTGTGTTTTGTTTATTTGTGAATTAAAGCATCAACCTGTTAATCAGTACCATGTTTCAATGTATTGCTCATTATTCACTCCTCCTGAGTCAACTGATGCAGTGTGAGACACCTGGATTTAGATCGGCGTGAAATCACAGACCTTTGAAATCTTCACGGAATCACTCACGTGACTCCGAAGTAAAATAATAAGAATAAACGAGAACTTACCAGTTTGAAGTTTGATCTTTATTTTATGATGAGTTACGATGAGCGATTACGTGTCCACCGCTCCCGGCCCTCAAAATCTTAAAGGTCAACTGGAAGGTCTGATTTTACTGTTACTTCAGTTACTGTTATCTGTGATTTCACACCGCTGCTTTTTCAAGTTTGACGCGCATGCGGACTTGCGGGGTTCTTCACGTAATCGTTCATCGTAACTCCTCTTAATAAGGATCAAATTTCAAACTGGTAAGTTCTCATTTAATCTTACTATTTTGTGTTGGGACCCATCCTCAGTCAAATTTTGGTTTCTGAAATATTCACAGGATCAATACTGCAGTGATGTGTGCATTAACTACACAAAGAAGGAATGTCCCAAGGTTATTTCTTAGTCCTGTGAAGGTGATCCCATGGAGGTAACCTACTGCCCTCTGTGCTCTAGGCCAAGGCCAGCATTGGGGGATATGAAGCAGGGAGTGTGGAACAGTGGGAGTGTGGGAGTGTGGGAGTGAGGAAAGTCTCAGGAACTTTGCGCAATACATTTGCTCACTTTAGAACAGGAAACCACGCCAAAATTGGAGTTGTGACAAAAGGTCACTGAACTTTGCAGATACATTTTCTTCTGTAAATTGCCTATACTGTAGGGAATGGATGTGAAAGTGGGATGACATGGAACTAGTATGAACGGGATTAGTTGGTGTGGGCTCAATGGACCAAAGGTCCTGTTTCTATGCTGTATCGTACAGTCAATATATCAAACTGAAATGTTGTTCCTCTTTTCATAGATGCTGCCGCATATGTTTGCTATTTACAACATATTCTGTTTTATTACTGGGTTAGTACATAGCGGTGATGCAGTATGCGGCTAGTTTGTTATGTAACAGGATTGAATAGTCTCCTGGCATGTACTTTATTGGCTCAGGCATTAAGAATGGGCAATTGATTGAGACTTTGAAAAGCATCCAATTGTTTTGAAACAATGTGTAGCATGAATAATACCTTCCTCCTGGAAATGAATAGGAAAAGGTGAAATGAAGAGCAAAACCAAAATTAAAAGGCATTATTGTTCCTGGAAATTCAAAAATAATCTATTTTAGATTATTGTCTACATTGTTTATCATAGCACGGAAGCAAAGGCAGTATCTCGTAAAATGTCAGCTTTCACTCGTGAAGTTATTGACGTTCACAACAAATTGGCATATGTAATCATGAAGTAACTGAAATTGTTCAGTCACTGGAGATGATTTGGGAAAGATCTGTATCTTCATAAACTGAGAAACCAAATATCTTACTTTATGCGGTATTGTAGCGAATCAAAATTAGCCTTCAAATGCTGCATATGTTAGCCACAGATGATTCAGAAAATCTGTTGTTTGGAAAGTGAATTTACTCCCTGCTGTTCAAAGCAGACAAAATTAGTTTACAAAAAGTTCAACTTCAGCTATGTTGAACTTAGTTTTTGGTTTTTAAAAAATGGAGCACTAAGAGAGTTTAAAACAGCTAAATTAAATTTTGTTCATCTTGGTTGTTTTTAGATTTCACCATTGCAGCCTGGGTTGGATTAATCTCTGTAAAAGAAAAGTAATATAAAAATTTGCTTCCTGTGCCTTAATTCATATCAGCTCCCCATTCATCGATCACCTCTGTGTGTATTGACCTGAGGTCACTCACAATTAAGCAAAGTCTTGATTTTATTTTTTTAAAGATATTTTCAAATCCTTCTCTGATCTCACTTCTCTCAATCTCGCACAACATAAACTTTTCAATATCAGTTCTCCACGATTACAGCACCTCATATTTTCCTTGGGCAGCTCACATCCCAGTGATATGAATATTGCCTTCTCTAACTTCAAGTAATCTTTGCTCGCTCCATCCCTCCCCCTTCCTTGTTCTCCGACCAGTCTGACTCTCCCCTTGATTAAATTTGTCTCGGTTTGCTTTGTTGTCACGTTCTCCTAGCTAACAATGATCTATTCTACATTGCCCTTAACCTCAACCCCACTTGGTCTTGTTTTCACACCTTACTTTTCCTTGTCTCTGTACCTCACTCTCCCCTGACTCTCAGTATGAAGAAGGGTCTTGACCCAAAACATCATCCATTCCTTCTATCCAGAGATGCTACCTGTCCCGCTGAGTTACTCCAGCATTTTGTGTCGATCTTCGGTTTAAACTGGCATCTGCAATTCCTTCTACAAAAAGACATAAGCTGTCCTATTCCCTCTCCAAAACCTCCCTTGCCCCCACTTTATTTTGATATTTTTCTAGTGAAGCAAGTTGGTTTAATGTTGCTGCTTTAAAGGTACTTTCGAAACAGATGTTTAAAAGTCTTTTTGCATTTGAAATCACCCCAAACTGCATTCTGCAATATAAATTTCACAGAAGTAAATTGCAATTCCCAATGGGGTCCAAAACTACAATACAACAGTAGAAGGTAATGGGAATGGAGGGGGCAGTGGGCGAAGGGATCTGGAGATGGGGTTTAGTGTTAGGACAGGTGATAATTAATGCCTGGATTTGTCAGAAGAACATCATAAACTGGGAAAATAAATAAAACTGGTTAGATATATTTATCTAACCAGTTCATGAAGGAATTCTTTATCGAGTGAATGATGAAGGCCTTGCAAAATGTGGATTTGTTACTGGTGTAGATAATTAATATAGCTGCATAATATATTGAGGTTGCAAAGAACATTTTAATGCTTTAATCAAATGCCAATAAAATCTTCATTTGAATAAGGTTTACATTATTCCCTTCCAACAGATGTACAGTAAAGCTGTTTACATCCTGTGCTGAATGAGAGCACTTTGGCTTCTCTCACTAATGGGCTAAATTTGAAATTTTTTTTTTAAACTGCCATTGCAATAATAATATCCGTATAATTTTCCCTTGAAAAGAAAACCTTCTACAATCACAACACACGCACACACACACACACACAACACACACACACACACACACACACACACACAAACACACACACACACACACACACACACACACACACACACACACACACACACACACACTCTATCACTGAAGAGTGGTGATACTAATCTGTTTTCTAGGTTTCATCAATTGAATTGTTTTTGTTTTAATCCAGCACCAGTTGGTGTTTGCTTACATGATGGCTTTTCAGCTTTCAGCCAACAGACTTCAATCTGATGAAAACTGCATTCTGCACTCATGGATTTTACTGATTAAAGAAAACAACACAAGGAAAAATTGTTGACTAGTTTTGCACTGCAAAATCCCTGGCATGCATTAGAGATGTTAAAGCCCAAAGATCACATTCACTATTTGTTTATCTTTTTCCCTTTTCCTTGATTCGCATTATCATGATACGTTTTAGCAGACCATTCCTCGTTCCAAGTGGTTTGACTAATCCCACTGGAATTGGTGAGAATCCTACCAGTAGTCAAATCTTTCGTGGATGATTTTATTGACCGGTCAGGTGATAAATGTTTGAACAAATCCTGTCTACTCAGTACTCTGGAATTGGATTATTGATTTACTTCAAGACCCATTAATAAAATACAGTAGGATCATCCTCAAATTGCAAGAGTTCCTCCACAGGCACCTTGGTGCATGATCAAATGTTGTGTCATTGCCCAATGGAATCTTTCAAGCACAGGAAGTGCAAATGATTTAGGTTAGGATTAGTAAAGATGAGTGCTTGATGGTCAGTTTAGACGGTGGGCTGAAGGAAATATTTATGTGGTGTTTCGTTGACTCCAACTACATTTCACGCTACCTCAGCAAGGCCGCCAGCATATTCAAGGACCAGTCTCACCCTGGTCACTCCCTCTTCTCACCTCTCCCATCAGGCAAGAGGTACAACATTTTAAAAATAAATACCTCCAGATTCAGGGGCAGTTTTCTTCAATTTCAATTCAATTCAATCTTTAATTGTCATTGTGCAGTGTACAATACAGAGACAACAAAATGTAGTTGGTATCTCCGAAGGGCGAACTTACGAATAACCAAGTAATTGCGCAGTAGTATGAGTATATACATCTATACATTTTCAGGCAACCAAATGGTTCACTCAACAGTTAGAGTGTGGTCCTGACTTACCATCTACCTCATTGGAGACCTTTGAAATGTCTTTGAACTAATCAGACTTTATAGGATTTTATCTTGCATTAAATGTTAATACCTTTTATCCTGTACCTGTGCACTGCAGACAGCTCGATTGTATTCATGTATTGTCGATTCTTTGACTGGATAGCAAGTAAAACAAATGTTTTTCGCTGTAGCTCAGTACACGTATAATAATAAAATAAACAACACAAAACTAAGATAAACTATCTATGACTCTGTAACCAGTGTATTTTACGTTTCTAATGTTGTTGCCTATGCAGAAGGTTGGAACTTGTTTCATTGAACGTTCGTCTCATGATATGAGGTTGAAGTAAACTCTATTCATCAGAGGTTGGATTCAATGAGCTAGGAAATCTTAGTATACAACATTGATAGGTTCAGCATGATCTTATTTACAAGCAGTGTACCAATAATCTTTAATTTTTTCATTCACATGACAGAAGTTCATTCTATCTTCTGTACATCATCATAAGAAACCTACTATTAAGCGTCAAGTTTTTACCCTGCTGGCACTGGAAATCAGAATTAGTACTGAAAAGGTGGGTGTGTCTTTTGAGATAATGGCTCATAAAGGTACATTATAAAAATTGGTGAAAGGTATCTCGATAAAGGATGGCATTACAACTGTATCTAGTAACTACAACAAGTCAACAGGAAATGCTACAATAGGGAGTGGATATTTTGCTTCATACACCGGTGAAATAACAACAGAAAATGCTGGAAATGCTGAACATATCTGACAGTACCAAGGAAGAAGTGTTATCATTTCAGGTTAAAGACATTTTGTCAAGAGCTCAGCTAAGCAGGAAAAATCTTTATTGCGTTACAATCCATTTATGATCGCCCCGCGGCAGACATGAAGCTGTACGGTCGCAGCATTGAGATCCTCTCCCGTTAAAATTGTGAAAAAGCCGTTTTGAGAGACAGGATTGATTTAAAAAAATTCACCGGAGCTGGAATTTAATGGGAGTTTTAAATGAACAAGGAGAGACGCTCACGAGGACCTAAGAAAACTACTATCAAGCTTCAGGAAGTTTTGGAAACTCTACTAACGACAGCAGAAAGCTCAGAAGAAGAGTCTTACTCACAAGGATTTGTGTCTGAAATGGCTACAAAAGGAGAAATAAAGGAGAAGGAGGTGAAGCAAATGCTAGCAGACTTGAATACGACATTGGAGAAAATGGAGATTAATTTTTTCTAAAAAAATTGATTCTGCTTCTGGTGAGTTAAAGGAGCTGAAGAAGCAGTATAAAGAGCTTGATAAAAAATTAATGGGAGAATGTGCCAGAATGCAAAAAGACTATAATAAGAAATTTGATAAGATGCATGAGAACATGGAAAAGTCTGATAAGCTGATGGATGAAATGGCGGGCCAAATGAAAGAGATGTCTTTAGAAATATTGAATCTGAAAAAAGTACAAAAATTTGAGGTTTAACAAGAGCAACTTGTTAAAATGACTGATAAATGTTTGGACTTGGAGGCGAGATCGAGAAGGCAGAATTTGAGAATTGTAGGAATGAAGGAAGGACGAGAGGGACATGGATCTCATACACATACTTTCGTTGCTGACTTACTTAAAGAAGTTTTTAAACTGCCGGAAAATCCAAGCATTAATGTTGCTCACCAGGTTGGACGCTTTCCAAAAGGGATAAGTTCTCCTCTAAGACAGATAATTGTGAAATTCCTCGACATTTCTTCACTGGAAAATATACTGAATAAGATTGTTCACGGGGACAATCTTACATATCCTGGGGATAATATTAGACTTTTCCGTGATTATCCCCGTGAAGTCGTCCAAAAAAGGATCTTGTTTACAAAGACAAGAAACATTCTGAAAGGTATATCTCGTGAGATATGGGGTCATTTATCCTGCAAAAATGAAAATCACTTATAAAGCTACTGAACGCTCATTCATGGACCCTGAAATGGCTTTTAAGTACACACAAGATATCGTAAAGGAAATAGAGTATGAAGATGATGACAAGCAGGAAGATTAAACTTTTTAATACAAGTCTTGCTCTAATTAAGATGGCGGAACTTTTCCAGACAGTTACCAGATATGCTTATCTGTCTGGAATGTGTTTTCGAGCGTACAGTCCATGCTTCACCTTGAATGGAAAACTTAAAGATAAACAAAAGGACGTTGAAGATACAGAATTAATGAGGGAATTAATGAGGGATAGGGAATGAGACATTACGGATTCCAGTTGCGTGGTTTTGTTTAACCCCTTGGAGCCTGCTTGTATTAAAGAATGGGATATAATGTAATACTTTTGGGTGGATATCTATGGTAATGTTCAGAATAGATTAATGTTAGATAAATTGGAAAGGCATGTATACTTATAGAACTGAACATAAGTTGTGTTTTATTTTCGTTTTTTTATTTTTCCCCTCTTTTTCTGATTTTTTTTTCTGTTTTCAATTGCTCTGGTATATGAAACGGGTCACAGCCTTTTATGAGACTGTTAAGGGGACAGAGCTCAATGTATAATAACATCAACGGAAGTCCATAAATTTTTCACCTCCTTAGGTGGCTTCGTGTTTTTAATGTATCTTCTCTTAGATACCTTAACATCACTTTTTTTTAAATTCAGTATCAAGATTCTTATTTGTTTAATTTTTTTTAAATTAACTTCATATCACATTTGTTCTTTTTTTTCTTATTAAGGTATTACACCGGAGGGAGATGTAATTAAATTTAAATGTTCGAGACTTCCACCCAGGACCCAGAGTTCTGAGGTATTTGGTTGCACCATGTGAGTCAAAAACACTAAGCTGATATATAATGCAAGACGATAGACAAATAAAGAATGGAGGAATTACATTCTGCAGTTGGAATTTAAGGGGTGTCAATGTACCAATTAAGATGGGTAAAATTTTTGCCCAGTTAAAATCATTAAATTCTGACATGTTTTTGCAGGAAACACACACGAAACAACAAACACAGATGAGATTGAAGGCAAACTGGATAGGTCAAACATACTATTCTTCATTTACTTCTCAAGCTAGAGGTACGGCTATTATTAATCGGAAAGGTATACCATTTAAATTAAAGAATACTATTTCAGATAAAGAGGGAAGGTATATTATAGTTTCGGGAGAAATGTATTCAACCCAACTGACTATGATAAATATTTACGTTCGAATCTTGATAACCCCCAATTTTTTAATAAAATTATAGATATAATATCAGAGTTTAATTACCAAAATGTAATAATAGGGGGGGACTTCAACTGCATTTTAGATCCATATTTAGACAATCAGTAAAACAAAGGAGGGGTAACTTAAAATCTAAGACTAGTGAACTTCTAAATACATATATAAAAAATACGTAATATAATAGATGTATGGAGAACTGCTAATCCAACTGGAAGGGAATATTTGTTTTACTCATCGGTACATAAAACTTATTAATGAATTGATTAGTTTTTAGTGTATACAAAATTAATTCCATATACACCTAATCCTTCATATCACACCAGTATTATTTCCGATCATTCTCCGTTGACTTTTCTATTAAAATTTGAGGGAATGCCGGGTAAAAAATCTTTCTGGAGGTTTAACACACAAATTCTAAATGACCGGCAAGGTTATAAATATTTAAAACAACAAATGATTTTTTTTTTTTTTTTTTGAAACAAATGAAACACCAGGTATTTCACCTTCTTTACTATGGGAAACATCCAAGGCATTTATCAGAGGTGTTATAATCTCATATCAATTTTTTCAAAATAAAAAGAATAAGACAGAACAACAGATGCTAGAACAAGAAATTAGACAATTAGAGTTAGATAATGCCAATGATCCAACTACAGATAAACATAATAAGATAATACTACTGAAATTTAAACTTCTTCAAATTTTATCGACAAGAGTAATAAGATTATTCCAAATCACAAAACAGGAACATTCGAATTTGGTGACAAGCCACATAAACTCTTAGCTCGTCAATTGAAAAAACAAGGAAAGTAAAATAGAAGATAGTAAAATTATAAATGTTTTAGATAACTGTAATCTTCCAAAACTTGACCTTTCGGAACAAGAGGATTTAGGAGCTAAGATTACACTTGAAGAAATAGGTGAAACAATAAAATAGTTGAAAAATGGTAAAACGCCTGGACCAGATGGTTTTAATAATGAATTTTATAAAAGATTTCACAAGATAACGGCTCCACGCTTACTTAATTTATATACTCATGCCTTTAAAGAAAATAAATTACCAGAAACATTAGATGAATCAACTATTACGCTTATACCAAAAAAATATATACAGATTTAGATGAACCGGGCTCATAGAGAGCTATATCACTTTTAAATACAGATCAGAAAATTTTAGCAAAGACCTTAGCAAGAAGATTGAGTAAATATATTAGTAAATTGATAAATCCTGATACCCAAAAGACATTCATTTAATAATTTGAGACGCCTGTTTAATATAATGTACTCACATAAAATGGAGGAAGAAGATATATCAATTGTTTCTCTGGACGAAGAGATAGCATTTGATCAGGTAGTATGGCAGTTTTATATAAACAAACATTTAATATGGGAGAGAATTTTATTGTATGAGTAAAATTACTATATGATAAACCGACGGCAAGAATATTAACCAATAATATGTTATCTCCAAAATTTCAATTATTGAGGGGCAATAGGCAGGGATGTGCTTTATCACCTCTGCTATTTGCCCTTATGATAGTGCCCCTGGCTGAAAGTATAAGAAGTCATCCAAATATTCAGGGATATAATACTAGGGACTCAAATAATAACATTTCATTATATGTAGACGATATACTTTTATATATTACAAACTCACAAACGAGCATACCAAACTTATTAAATTTAATAGAGGAATTCAGTTCTTTTTCTGGAAACAGAATAAATTGGAATAAAAGTGAAATCATGACGTTAAAACCTCAAGAATCTACACACCTATTAAAATTCCCCTTTTAAATTGCAACAGAAAAATTTAAGTATTTGGGTATTCAAATTACTAGAAAATACAAAGCATTATATAATGCAAATTTTAAAAATAAACTCAACACATCGATTAAATTCTGGAAAACACTTCCGATATCATTAATGGGCAGAATAAATGCTATAAAAATGATCTTTTTTACCACAAATATTATACCTATTTCAATCTATACCATTATATATACCAAAAATCTTCTTTAAAAAACTAGACTCCAATATTACCAATTTTATCTGGGATTATAGATCACACAGAATTCAAAGAAAACATTTGTGCAAACCAAAAGATATTGGGGGACTTTCACTTCCAATCTTTTTGTATTATTATTGGGCAGATATTATTTATGTATATATATATATACACATAAATAAGCATTTAAATTGCAATAGGCTATTAAAGTTCAGATTTTTGTTTGAGTTGAGTTTAATAGTCTGATGGCTGTGGGGATGGAGCTGTTCCTGAACCTGGATGTTGCAGATTACAGGCTCCTGTATCTTCTACCTGAAGGTAGCGGAGAGGTGAGTTTGTGGCTAGGATGGTGTGGGTCTTTGATGATGCTGCCAGCCTTTTTGAGGCAGCAACTGTGGTAGATCCCCTCGATGGTAGGGAGGGCAGAGCTGATGATGGACTGGGCAGTGTTTTTTTGCAGTCTTTTGCGCTCCTGGGCACACAAGTTGCCAAACCAAGCCATGATGCAACCGGTCTGCATGCTCTCTACTGTGCACCTGTAGAGGTTTGAGAGAGTACTCCTCGACATACCGACTTTCTGTAATCTTCTCAGGAAGTAGAGGTGCTGATGTGCTTTCTTTATAATTGCATCAGTGTTCTGGGACCAAGAGAGATCTTCAGAAATATGCATGCCCAGGAATTTGAAGCTCTTGACCATTCCCACCATCGACCCATTGATATAAACGGGACAGTGGATCCCCAACCTATCCCTTCCAAAGTCAACAACAGCTCTTTGGTTTTGCTGGTGTTGAGAGCCAGGTTATTGTGCTGGCACCATTTGGACAGTCGGTCGATCTCACTTCTATACTCTGACTTGTCCCCATCAGTGAAACGTTCCACAACAGTGGTGTCAACGGCGAACTTGATGATGGAGTTTGCACTATGAGTATAGAGTGAGCACAGCAGGGGGCTGAGCACGCAGCCTTGAGTTGCTCCCGTGCTGATTGTTATCGAGGCTGACATATTTTCACCAACACGAACAGACTGTGGTCTGTGAATGAGGATCCAATTGCCGAGGGATGCGCAGAGACCCAGTTCTGAGAGCTTGGTAACCAGCTTGGAGGGGATGATTGTATTAAATGCCGAGCTGTAGTCAATGAATAACAGCCTGACATGTGAGTTTTTGTTGTCCAAGTTGTCCAGAGCGGAGTGGAGAGCCAGCAAGATTGCATCCACCGTTGATCTGTTGTGGCTGTAAGCAAAACGCAGCGGGTCCAGGTTTTGTCAAGGTATGAGTTGATTTGCGCAACGATCAGCCTCTCAAAGCACTTCATCACCACAGATGTTAGTGCCACTGGTCGATAGACATTGAGGCACGTCACCTTGCTCTTCTTGGGCATCGGTATTATTGATGCCCCTTTTGTTAAATATTTTTATTAGACGTAAGTACATATTAAAAGAAGAAGATACTTATCACATACATTCTTAATATTATTAATATGAACAATTATGTCTTGTTTGTACTTCTATACATTTTTAGTTTTTAACGCAGATAGGAAAAAATAGAGAGAAATAAAGTAAAAATAGAAAATCAAAAAGATGAGTGGAGTGTTAAACAGGTTATCCATCGTTGGAGATATATCCATGATTTGTTATGTATGATTCTTCATCTATTCCTTTATTCAGGCTTCAGTCAGGCTCTCGCAATGAGCCATTTTTACCCTTTAAATATTCAATAAATGGAGACCATATCCCTCTGAAAAGATCCAACTTGTCCAGTAGGACAAGCCTTAATCTTTCCAGATTTTGGTTGTGGGGGATGTAGGACCTTTCCAGAATTTCAATATTAATTTTTTCCCAATTATTAAACTGTAATCAATAAAAAAATATTTGATTCATTGATCTGTTTCTAATATTCCTAATATTATTCATTTTGAGTCAGGAATCAGATTTGTATTAACAACTTTCAAAATGATCTTAAATATTTCTGTCCAAAATTTAGTAATTTTTATACAATTTGTAAATCAATGTGTTAAGTTAGCTTCTAAGTGTTGACATTTATCACATATGGCAGATACATTTGAAAAAATACTATGTAATTTGGATTTTGAATAATGTAATTTATGTACTATTTTAAATTGTATAAGAGAGTGTCTAGCATTTAACGAGCAGTGGTGTATATGTTGTAAACTTTCATCCCATACTTCTGGTCTAATTATTTGACCTAATTCGTTTTCACATGATTGCCTATATATTTCTGTCATTGGGACATCGTTTTCCAATAAAATGTTATAAATATATGATATCAATTTTTCTGTGTTCGGGTGTTTATTTAGACATTACTCTAACATTTCTGTCTTTCTATTTCTAATTTCCTGTGTGTTTGCTTTTACATAGTATCTAATTCGTAAATATCTAAAGTAATTTTTTGAATGTAATCCATAAGGAAGGAGTTTTCCCTGTAGAGATCGCCCATCTTATTAATTCCATAGTTTTTCCATTGTAAAAAACCTTTGTCCATCATTGAGGGTTTAAATGTAACGTTATTTACAATGGTAAGGGCTAGTGGTATACATTCCGATTTTAATGTTTTCTTTACTTGTTTCCAGATACGTATCCCACTTTCTATTGTAGGGTTTTCACTATAGGTTTTCTTACCTGGTTTAAAATTGGCGAATAAAATCAAGCTAATTTCAAAAGGCGAACAATCTTCTTTTTCAATTTTTAACCAAATTGGTTGTTTATCTGTCTCTACTAACCAAAAATTCATATTTTTAATATTAATTGCCCAGTAATAAAACATAAAGTTTGGCAGTGCTAGACCTCCATTTATTTTTGATTTACATAAATGTTTTTAATCTATGGCTCTTATAATCCCAGATAAAGTTGGTGACTATAGAATCAACCTTCTTAAAAAAACTTTTAGGAAGATATATCGGAATCAATTGGAAGAGATATAGTAATTGAGGGAGAAAAATCATTTTTATTGCATTAATTCTACCCAGCATTGACATAGGTAATGTTTTCCAATATAAAATATTCTTATTTAATTTATTCAGTAAAAGTGGAAAATTGGATTTAAATAAAAAATCAAATCTTTTTGTTACATAAATTCCAAGATATTTGATTTTTTTTGTTTGCTTTCTTAAAAAGAAATTGTTGTAATATATGTAAGTTATTTACCATTATTGACATGTTCACTTTTATTCCAATTAATACTATATCCTGAAAATAAGCCAAATTCAGTTATTAAATTTAATAAATTTGGAATACTAATTTTTGGCTTTGTAATATAAAGTAATACGTCATCCACATATAAGGAGATTTTACTTTCAGTATCTCTGGTTTCATACCCATATATTTCAGGATGTAATCTCACGCGTTGAGCTAATGGTTCAATTGCAAGTGCAAACAATAGCGGGGATAGAGGACAACCTTGTCTGCAGCCTCGGAATAAATTAAATTTAGTTGATAACATTTGATTTGTTAGTATTCTGGCTGTTGGATTAGTGTATAATAATTTAACCCATGTAATAAACTTCTCTCCCAACTTAAAAGTTTCCATGACCGACAAGTAAGACCATTCCAACTGGTCAAAGGCTTTCTCCGCATCTAACGATATAATTACTAGGTCTTTATTAAAACCTCTTTTCGAATATATAACATTGAATAATCGTCTAAGGTTATATGAGGAATATCGTTTTGGTATAAATCCTGTTTGATCCGGGTGAATTAATTTATTGATAACTGTGCTTAGTCTTTGTACTAATATTTTGGTTAGTATCTTTTGATCAGTGTTTAAAAGAGCTATAGCTCTATATGATCCTGGGTCATCCAGATCTTTGTCTATTTTAGGTATAAGTGTTATAATAGATTAATTTAACGTTTCTGGAAGTTTCAGGTGGGTACAGATGTATTCATAGAGTATCTTCAAATGTGGTGCAATCAGATCATAAAATGTTTTATAAAATTCCGAACCAATACCATCTGGTCCCGGTGTTTTACCATTTTTTAATGATCTGATAGATTCTTCGATTTATTTTACTGATATTTCAGCATTTAGTGATTCTCTATTTTCTGAATCCAACCCATTTAGATTACATTTTTTAAATAATGCTTCTATTCCTATCCGGTTTTCTGTCGTTTTAGCTGAATATAAATGTTTATAATATTGCAAAAATCTCTCATTAATATCTTTGGGTTGTACTAATGTTTCGCTATTGTCTGATTTAATCCTATGGATTATCTTTTCTCCCTCCATTTTCCGTAATTGATGAGCAAATAATTTTTGGGGTTTATCTCCGAATTCAAATTGTAATTGTTTAGTGTATTGATAGAGTTTTACAACTTTATCTGAGTATATTTTATTTAATTTATATTTCAGCGCAGCGATTTTGTTATGTTTTGGCATGGATGGATTAGCAGCATTCTCTGTGTCTAATTGTTTAATCTCCTTTTCCAATTCCTGTTGTTCCCTCCGATTCTCTTTATTATAAAATGCTTGAGAAGAAATCATAATTCCACGGGCATATGCTTTAAAAGTTTCCCATAATAGGGAAGAAGATATTTACGGTTTATCATTCATTTCAAAGAAAATCTTAATCTGTTCTATAATATATTCCTGAGTGTCTTTTAAAATGTGTGGGTTAAATCTCCATTGTCCCTGTTTTTCCATTTTACCATTTATTTTAATCATAAATGTTAAAGGTGCGTGATCTGAGATTGTAATATTATGGTATTTTGAATTATAAGTAAGTGAGGTAAGTTTAGAGTCTACCAAAAATAATCTATTCTTGAATATGTTTTATGTATAGGTGAATAAAATGAATATTCTCGTCCAGTTGGATTTTCTACTCTCCAAACAGCTTTAATATTACTAATATCCATGTATGCATTTAATAAGTCACTGGAATGGGATTTAATTTTCCTTTGTCTTGTGGATTTATCTAAATAAGAGTCTAATGTACAATTTAAATCTCCTCCAATTATTAAGTTATGTTGTGCTATTTCCGGGATGTTATTAAATATTTTCTTATAAAACAGTGGACTATCAAAGTTCGGTCCATAAACATTAACAAAAATCATTTTTTGTGCATTTAATTCTCCTATTACAATAATGTATCTACCATCACTGTCAGTTATAGTTGATGTATGTTTAAATAAAGTGCCTTTACGAAATAATATTGTTACGCCTCTGGATTTGTGTGTAAAAGAAGAATGATACATTTTATCTATCCATTTAGCTTTCAGCCTATGCTCGGCATCTTTTTTTAAGTGTGTTTCTTGGATAAAAATTACATCAGCTTAAATTGCTTTTAAATGTGCTAGTACTTTACCTCTCTTAATTGGTTCATTAATACCTTTAACGTTCCAGCTACAAAACATTATTCCTTCATTCCCCGTATTCATTTTTAAATCTTGCATCTTTTGTCTCTGGAGGTCTATAATAGAGCCAATGGTTCAGTTCGACAGACCCGACCTTACACCCGAACTCCGAATAGCCGAATTTCAAGACCCTTGAATGCCTCTCACGTGTATATCTCCTTTGATCCAATTTGTAAAGAGTGGTGAATCTGTGGAATTCTCTGCCACAGAAGGTAGTTGAGGCCAGTTCGTTAGCCATATTTAAGAGGGAGTTGGATGTGGCCCTTGTGGCTGAAGGGATCAGAGGGTATGGAGAGAAGACAGGATATTGAGTTGGATGATCAGCCATGATCATATTGAATGGCGTTGCAGGCGTGTAGTTAGTGCTAGCCATACTAGCATGGCTAACCATCTACTGACTTCCATAGTTGATGTTAACAACTTAACCAGCTCCTTGGTTTCTTGGATTTTTTATGCCATAGCAGTATTTTACCGGGGATATTGGATTTCAAAATATTCGGGTTCCAATAGTCAGGAATGTGAGGATACATATATTAAAAACTTATTTAAGAATATAATAAAAAATGGAAAAAAAGGGAAGAAAGAAAATAAAAATAAAAATTAATTAATTTTTTTTTAAAAAGTTTCCAAGGAGGGCAAATGAAATCAAACTCTATATTTGACTAAACATTCAAATATAAATAAGTATTAGTCATTAGTAATAATTATTAACTCTGATTAGTAATGATACCATGCTATCATTTTATTATTTATTAATTATTTGTATTGTGGTGCTTTTAGTAATTATTAGTATAGGTGATTTTTATTAGTTATTAGTAGTAATAATTTTTATTAGTTATTAGGTAATAATAATTTTTAGTAATTATTTGTATCCATGGGATAGTTTCTGATCCATATCTTTCTCCAGCTTCCTTAGACACGTCTTTAGTTCCATTCAGTCCTGCAAAGTCAGTTTATTCAATGATGAAGTTCAGTTTTAAAAATATTATTCAAGCTTCTTCTCGAACCTTGAGTCTTCTGCGCAAAGTCCAGTGCATCCACAGAGTTGGTGAAAAAGTGTTAATTCTGATTGTAGGTGACTCTAAGGGTAGCTGGATACCTCAGACCATATTTCAAATTATTCACTTCCCTAAAGATTCTTTTGGTCTCATTAAACACTTTTCGTTTCCTGGAGACCTCTGCTGGGTAGTCACGATAGATACTGATCCCGTATCCTTCAAATGTAAGATTTCTGTTTCTTGCTGTTTTTTGCATTATCTCCTCCAGGACATAGTCGTACTGGGCTTTTATTATCATTTGTCTTGGGGGAGCACCTTGTCTTGTCTGGCGTCTCATCACTCTGTGTGCTCGAGCAAGTAAAGGCTTTTTATCCAGAGATAAAACTTTTTGCAGTAGATTTGCAGTGAATTCTCGGGGATCTTGATCCGCCTCTTTCCCTTCTGGAATACCCGCAATTCTTAGGTTCTGTCTTCTCTGTTGACCTTCCAATTCAGTACAATTCTCAGTTATTTTGCCCAGTAGTTCAGTTAGATTTTGGTTTTCTCTGATAAGTTTTGCCGGAGTCTGAGCACTTGTTTCGGCTAGTTCTTCAAGGTCCTTTATGACTGACGTCTGTCGATTCAGTGCTTCCTCCACGGGATTCAGCCTTTCTTCAAGATCAGTTGTCACTTTTCTGATTTTAACATTTGTCTCGTTTGTCATACTTGCAGCTTGTTCAATCAGTATTTCTGCAATTTCTTTCTTCAGTTTATCTGATGTATTCGTAGCCATGGTATTAATTTCAAGCATTAACTCCATCATTTCCTCCTTGATTTTTTTTATTTCTTCCCTAAAATTCACCTTCTTTAATTCTTCGTTCGTTTTTGCAAATTCACTCTTTAGTTCCAGCTTTATTTCCTCCTTTAAGCCAGCAATTTCACTTGCAATAAAAGTTTTAAGATCTTTTTCAAGGAGCTGGTTGGCGTTGCTCTTTAGCCCTCCATAGCGCCACCGGATGCCCCGTTAAAGCAGGTCGGAACCTCAGACCTCAGAAGCGAAAATGTCCGTAGAAATTCCAGCCAGTTGATCCACACAGGTTTTCATAACACGACCTGATTGGGAACTACTCGGTAGGTTTTTGTTGGGATGCAGTCCTTCACACATTTCTTTATGAAGTCTGTAACGATTGTGGTGTATTCGTTCAAGTCGAGTCCCTGAACATTGCCCAGTCTACAGACTTCAAACAGTCCTGCAGTTATTCCTCAGCCCCCCCCCCCGACCAGCTCTGAACAGTCCTCACCTCAGGGGATGTGCTCTTCAATCGCTGCCTGTAGGCAGGAAGATGCAGCACCGCGTTATGGTTGGATTTACCAAACTGAGGGTGAGGGATAGAATGATAGGCATCCTTAATGGTGGTGTAGCAATGGTCGAGGGTGTTTGGTCCTCTGGTGCTGCAGAAGACACCAGAGGACCAAACACCCTCTTCCATGTTGGTGGAAGTTTGGGAGCAATTGCTTTGTTAAAATCCCCGGCTATGATGGTAAGTGCCTCAGGGTAAGCCGTTTGGTGCTTATTGACCACGTCGTGGATAGATGCAAGAGACAACTATCTATACAACTCACTACTACTTCCCTCTATCTTGCAAGTAATAGAAGCTAACTGACGAATGATGGCTGCATGCTCTTACTCCCCTGAAGGAAATTCAAGAGTTACATTTTTTTCATCATCAACTGCACCAAAAATAAATAAATGGAATTCTTACTTGCAGCAGCACAACAGATTTGTCAACACAATACTACATATGGTAGTTTAGGGGTTCTATTTTACTTCGGAGTCACGTGAGTGACTACGTGAATAGAAGCCCGTAGAGCCGTTGGTGCGTCATGACGTCAGACGCTGGTGCAGTCGGGAACGGTTGGAGCAGCAGCGCTCCTCCGAGCGGTAAGTTTAAACAGGTTACACGAAAAGCTGGAGAATTCAGCGGGTGCAGCAGCATCTAAGGAGCGAAGGAGATGGGCGACGTTTCGGGTCGAGACCCTTCTTCAGACTTCACCCTCCATTCTCCAGCATCTGCAGTTTCGTTAACAAGTTTAAACGGAGGTAAGGTTTGTTGAAATACTTTACCACAGGTCATTTTCTGCGACGGTTGGGAGTAGATATGTTGCAGAAAGGGAAGAAGGTGTCGGCGAGGCGCTCCGGGGGTAGAAAGAAGAGTGACCAGGAGAGTGTTGAGGATGGAGGCCCGTCTGGTACACCTGGTCCGGTGCTGGCTACACAGCCAGTGGTTGCGGACCCACTGCCGGGGGGCAGTGGAGGCTTGTCAGTAGGGTGGAAGGCCACTGGCAAGTCTCTGTGGCCCGTAGATGAGTCGGGCCTGGAGGTTATACCCTCCATAGGAGAGTCCGTTTGCTCACGGCTCTCCCACGTCGAGATTCTATTACAAAAGAATGCTCGACAGGGACCAGCTCCGTGAGGAGGAGTGGTGCCCAAGCCAGGCTGATGGAGAGCTTGTGCCAGCAGCACCTGTTTCAGGGCTGCAGAACTATCCTGCCTGTGAGGAGGATGTTCCAGCTCCTTGAGGAGGAGTGGTGCCCAAGCCAGGCTGATGGAGAACTTGTGCTAGCAGCACCTGTTTCAGGGCTGCAGAACTATCCTGCCTGTGAGGAGGATGTTCTATCGGGGCCGTTTGCTGACACTGTTTCTATGCTGGGGGGAGAGCAGTAAAGGTGTTCGGTTGGAGGTAATTCCGAACATTGCTGGGAAGTTTGCTGAGTGTAGAGAGGCAGGAAAGGAGATTGATGTAGAATTGGCCGAAGCCATTCAGTATATGCTCTCCCACCAGTTACAGGAGCTAGCTATGGATGATGTAGCAAAAAACTATAAAGCTCCTGTTAATTGTGATCTCCTGAAGGTACCGGTGGTTAATCACCAAATTTGCATAGATGGGTTTGCCTGCTAGGGCCCAGGAGATGAAGTTTTAAAAAAGTGCTTAAACTGTTGTAAGCAGGTATTACAGCTGTGGTGAAAGTTATTGATACAAATGATATGGTTGAAGCACACTAGGATGAACTGGGACTCCTTTGTAATGCATTTTGAAATTAATAATGTCGGGAGGGCCGCTATTAGGCCAGTGCTAACCCGAATTTGGCGAATTGTGCAAACCGACCAGTGTACCACCACGAAATCTGTTGTTTGGTGCTAACCTTGCAAAAAGGGTCAAAGACTGTTATGAGGTTGTTAACCATGGCCCTCATTAAGCTAGCTGGAAGCAAGGCAAAAAAGGTTCTCTACAAGAAGTCGAGGCAACAAGGCCGCAAGGAAAGATGCTGGTGAGGAATATAACATTTGACAGACGATGAATTAACTGATGTTCCTGTTCACATTGGGAAGGTTAAAATTGTTCTCAAACAATGGCAGCAGTTGACATCAGATTTGTTCATACTTAGTGTATTGAAGGGGTGAAAAATTGGATTTTACTATGACAGTCTACCTAATCAACATTTTCCTAGTCGTAAACTTATTTTTCAGATGAGGAAAATGTGCTTATTCAAGCAGAGATTCAGTCGTTACATAAGAAGGGGTAATTGAGCCTTCTGTCTATCAAAGTCAACAATTTCTGTCAAGTATATTTCCCAGATCTAAAAAGACTGGGGGATGTAGAATTATTCTGGATTTATCGAATTTGAACAAATTTGTTTGTTATAGGCATTTCAAAATGGAGAACTTTACCACGGGCAAACATCTAGTGTCCAAAGGGTATTATATGGCAACCATTGATTTAAAGAATGCGTATTACGCAGTGTCTATTCATGGTGATAGAAGATATTTGAAATTTATTTGGATGACTGAGCTGTGGCAATTCAGGACATTGCCGAATGGATTAACTTCAGCTCCTAGATTATTTACTAAATTGGTAAAACCTGTGATAGCATTGCTTAGAGCTCAGGGGCATGTGGTAATGGCCTATTTAGATGATATTCTGATTGTTGGAAAGACTCATGCTGAAACTCAATCATCAGTTTTCAGTTGTTAAAATCACTTTTGAACAAATGGGATTTGTTATTCACCCAGATAAATCTAAATTATCACCAGTCCAAATTATTGATTATCTGGGATTTACCATTAATTCCAATCACATGTTGGTAACTTTGCCCAGGGATTAATTGAATCAGTTAATTGAGGACTGTGTTAATCTCGTTGGAGAACAACGGCCTTTGATTAGACAAGTAGCCAGTTTTATTGGGAAGTTGTTGCAGCCTTTCCAGCTGTGCATTATTGTCCTCTGCATTATCAACAATTACAACCATCAAAGGAACAGGCACTGAGAATACAAAGGGGCATATGTAAACCACATGGGTGGAGTTAAGTCACAGTCTTGTGATAGACTGGCTAACCAGATTTGGAGCTGGTGTATTGACCAAAATATCTGGCTTTCAGCACTTTATTTGCCAGGAAGAGGTCACGTCAGTTTAATGACAACATTGAATGGATGTTAAATCAGGATGTGTTTAACCAAATGATTGATCAGTATGCATTGCCAGATATTGACTTGTTTGCATCTCGATTAAATCATCAATTACCTAGATATGTTTCATGGTAACCAGATACTGGGCAGTAGCAGTGGATGAATTTTCGCTGCATTGGGGGAGGAATGTTTGTGTCTGTATTTCCTCCATTCTGTCTCATCAGCAGATGTTTGCAAAAGATCAAGGAGGACTTCGCTTCAGGGGTATTGGTAGTGCCAGATTGGCCTACACGAGCATGGTTTCCCGTTGTATTACAAATGGCTAGGGAGCTTTACATGCTTATGCCCAAGAATAAAAATCTACTGGTAAATCCAGTCACTGGGGATCAACATCCTTTATAGGATCGTATTGATCTGTTAATTTGCAGATTTTAAGGAGGCCATACCTGGGGAGAGGACTGTCTCATCGGACGGTGGATGTTCTCACGTCGGCCTGCAGGGATAGTACACAGCAGCAATATATCACCTATATAAGGAAGTGGGAGCAATTCTGCCTACAGCAGGATATTGTATATCACACGGCAGGGATCACGGATGTATTGGAGTTTGTCAACTCTTTATTTTGACCAAAAAATTAAGTTACAGTGCAATTAATTCAGCCAGAAGTGCTCTGTCTTCTTATTTACCTATGAATGCAGAATTGCATACAGTAGGGACACATCCGTTAGTTCACGATTCATGAAGGGAGTTTTCAATTCCAATCCCCCTAAACTCAGGTATGCCGGTATTTGGAATGTGAGTGAGGTTTTTTATGCTTCTTCGCCAGTGGGCTCCGGTTACAAGCCTATCTATAGCCAAATTAACTATGAAGGTGTCATGCTTCTGGTGTTGGTTTCAGCCCAACGTGTACAAACATTGCAAAAGCTACGGCTAGATAGAATGCATGTGTCGGCTGATGCCATTATATTTTATGTCTATGATTTGCTTAAACATAATAAAAGAGGCATGACAGGATGTAAGATTGTGTTTTCAGCATACCCCGCAGATGATCGCTTCTGTATAGTCTCACATTTATCTCGTTACATTGAGATTACTAAACCTCTGAGAGGAACAGAGTTGGCTTTGTTTATTAGTCACAAAAAACCACACAGTAAGGTGTCGGTGCAAACGATTTCAAGGTCCTCGCGGCCGCAGGATGGTCCAGTGAGCTAACTTTTCAGAGGTTTTGTCACAAGCCGATTTCAAAGGCTCGGGGTGTTTGCTGATTCTGGTGTCAGTACTGTTACATTTTTCCCCTGAGTTAGAGGGGTTTGGTATGATTTGTTTGTAAATAAACTGTTATTTCATTTAACAAATGTATTACTGATGCATGATTGATAGTTAACGACTTTTGAGTCAATCCAGGCAGTGTGAATGTCGGATTTGAGTCTGCGGCGTGAATTCACAGTGCTTTGAAGTCTTCACGTAGTCACTCACGTGACTCCGAAGTAAAATAGTAAGATTAAACGAGAACTTACCAGTTTGAAGTTTGATCTGTATTTTATGAGGAGTCGAGTTGAGGGACTACGTGCCCTCCGCTCCTACCCTCATAGATCTCATCTGGTAGTTCTACTTTTTATCATCTTACCGTTATACTTCGGTCATTGTTAGCTGTGAATTCATTCCGCTGCTTTGAAGATTGACGCACCAACGGCTGTACGGGCTTCTATTCACGTAGTCCCTCAACTCGACTCCTCATAAAATAAAGATCAAACTTCAAACTGGTAAGTTCTCGTTTAATCTTACTATTCGTACACATTCACTTTCTCTTTCACTTTATTTCTTTCCTGCTTTCCTCTCTTTTTCTATTTCATCTTTGCTAAAATTAAAATGGAAGCTGTACAGTAAATATATTATGTAATATGCCGCGGTTTATACTTTTGTACACGGCTCCTAATATATAAAACAACATATAAGTATACATTTGATCGAAATATCATTCCTCACGGGGTTAAGGTTCAAGGTGCACAGTGGTTGATATTAATGTAAGGAGCCAGTGCAGCGCGTGTGTGTGATTTAGGTGAGGTGTGCGTGTGCGTTTGGGGGGACAGCAGGGTGTTCATCATTTTAACAGCCAGCGGGAAGAAGCTGCTACACATCCTCGTGGTGCTGGCCTTGATGCTCTGTTACCTCGTGCCAGACGGCAGAGGGGCAAAGAGTCCATGGGAGGGGTGGGAGGAGTCCTTTATATTGTTGGAGGCTTTTCGGAGGCATCTTTTGTTGAAAACGTCCAGAATGCATGGGAGGCATTCCCCGATTATGTTCTCCGCTGTCCTAACTAATCACTGCAGGGTCTTCCTGCCTGATGCGGAACAGCTCCCGTACCAGACGGTGATGCAGCTGGTCATGTCGCTGCAGCAGCCGTGGCGGATGAGTGAGGGAAGCCTCACTCGTTTCAGCCTTCTGAGGAAGTACAGCCTCTGCTGAGCCCACCCGGCCATGTGCGTCGTGTTGAGAGACCAGGAGAGGTCATCAGCGAGGTGCACCCCTAGGAATTAGATGTTGCTCACCCTCTCCACGATGGAGCCATTGATGTGCGGGGGAAGTGGGCAGCTTGCATTCTACCCTGAAGTCTACGATCATCTCTTTGCTCTTGGTGACGTTCAGAGACAGATTGTTGTCTTCGCACCAGTTCACAAGCTGCACCACTTCCTCTCTGTAGGCAGTCTCATTGTTGTCTCTGATGAAGCCCACCACTGTATTTGGTTGGCGTTGTATTTGGTCAGTCGTGGGTAATTAGTGTGAATAGTTGTGGAACTAGCACACAGCCTTGGGGGCTCCGGTGTTCAGGATGATGGTGTTTGAGGTGTTGTTGCCAACACCGACTGACTGTAATCAATGTATTAAGCATTCCAGGATACAGTTGCAGAGGGGGCAGTATTGAAGCTGAGCAGGGAGAGCTTCCCCACCAGCTAGTGAGGGAAGACCATGTTGAATGCCGAGCTGAAGTCAATAAATAGCATTTTAGCGAAGGTGTTTTTTTGTTGTCTATGTGAGAGAGGACTGCGTGGAGGGTGGAGGAGATGGCATCTTCTGTGGAACGGTTAGGGCGTTATGCGAACTGGTGGGGGTCTAGTGAGTTGGGTAGGATATTCTTGAGGTGTCCCATGACTAATTGTTCGAAGCATTTCATCGAGGGACGGTGGCCATTGAGGCTAGAGACAGATTACTTTTCTGGCACTGGCACGATGGTGGCGGCTTTGAAGCAGGTAGGATGGTAGCCTGGCTCAGGGAGATGTTGAAAATGTCTGTGAGGACATCCGCCAGTGGGTTAGCATATTATTTGAGCACATGATCATGTACGTGTCTGGTCTTGGGGCTTCCGTGGGTCAACCATGGTTAGGGCTTGAAACACATTGGCTGAATACAGGATTATTATCTGCTCCTCGGGGGGTAAGGGTGGACTTCCTCCCAGGCATGGTGTTAAGTGCCTCAAAGCGCACATACAAATCATTTACTGTAGCTTGTCCGGAAGGGAGGCATCGCTGTTTTTGGAATGTGATGCTCCTTTATAGTCCCTGATGGACCGGATACCCAGCCACATATGTCTGCTGGCCCTGGTGTCACATAAGTGGCCATGTATTTTCTGCGAGTAGGCCCGCTTTGCTCTCTTGATGGTCCAGGAGAGCTCAGTTCTTGCCGACCTGAGGGCTGTCTTATCCCCTGCTCTGAAGGCAGCATCCCGGGTCTTCAGCTGCGTACGGACCTCCGCCGTCATCTATGGCCTCTGGTTGGCTCGAGTAGTGATGTTCCTATTAACAGTGACATCTTCAATGCATTTATTGATGTAGCTAGTCAGAGTCAGCATATTCTCCAATGTCACTGTGGGTGTTGTATGCGGCATAATAGTCCCTGAATATGTCCCAATCTGTGGTTTGAAAGCAGTCTTGTAGTGCTTTAGTAGATCCTGTTGCCCATACTCTGATCTGTCTGTGCGTTGCTTCTGTCCGTTTAAGTAGTGGTTTGTATGAGGGAGTGAGCATGATGGTGATGTGGTCTGAATATCCGAGGTGGGAGAGGGGGGAAGGCTAATATGCTTCCTGAATGTTTGAGTAAACCAGGTCTAGTTTGTTCTTCCCTCTGGTTGCACAGTTGATATGCTGGTGGAATTTGAGTAATATAGTTTTTACGTTGGCATGGTTAAAATCCCCAGCAATAACAAATAACCCATCAGGGTGAGTAGTCTGTAGATCGTTGATAGCTCCGTAAAGCTCCCACAGTGCCTCCTTGGAATTGCCGCTTGGAGGGATAAAAAACAGCCACAACAACAAAGGCTGTGAACTCCCTCGGCAGACAGAATGGCTGGTATTTAACCATCAAGAACTCCACCAACGGTGAATAGTGGGACTTGATTGTAGAACTTCACAAACCAGTTGTTATTGATGTACACAAAATGCCCCCCTCCGCGGGTCTTACCGGAGGTCATGGCATTCCTGTCCGCACGGAATGGTGTTAGTCCCGTGTCGGGGATGTTATCATGTATCCACATTTCTGTGAGAATGAAGATGCATTAGTCCCTCATCTCTTGTTGCGCACGCGGCTAGAGCCGAAGGTGGTCTAGTTTGTTGTCCTGTGAGCGGATGTTCACGAGGACGATGGATGGAAGAGCGGGTCTGTGCGGGGAAGCCCACTTAACCTCCCCTCCTGCTTACCGCGTTTCTGCTTCCTTTCCCATGGCTTGCGGCGTCTCCTCTCTCCGGTGACTGTAGCAGGCTGTGCAGGCTGTGCAGCAGCTTGAGATTCTGGTCTCCTCTGTGATCCCAGGTGACCCAGCTGCTGCTATCTTAGGGGGTGCTGCAGGCTTGAGGGACTTTAGTCTTCCTCAGTCAGCATCCAGGTAATGCAGCTTTTGTTGTCTTTTTTGTAGAAGTAGGTGTTCAATAAAGTGTCCCGGTCATATTTTCGAGCTGTAGAACAGATGTTAACACCTTTGATTTCACATTTTTCAGGAACCGGAGGAGCCCCTGCATCAGTGCGTGCCACCATTTCTAATGGTTAGATGGTTCTCAGATGGTTAGAGTGGGAACATGCTCCTCGACAACATTTCCTTATGAAGTCAGTAACTACCGTCGTGTATTTGATCAGTTCCTTTGCTGAGTCCTTGAACATCGCCCAGTCTATTGACTCCAAGCAATCCCAGAGTCATTCCTCTGCCTCCCCAGTTCAGCTGTGTGCAGTCCACTCCGCTGGGGCTGTGCTTTTCAGTCGCTGCCTATACACAGGAAGAAGGAGCGCAGCCAGGTAGTCGCATTTCCCAATGTGAAGGTGAAAGATGGAGCGATAGGCATCCTTGAATTCTATCAATGTCAACATGAGCCTTCGCTCTGGGCCAAAGGCAAAGGTGCTCTGATGATGGATTGACAAGTGGGTCAAAGAGCAGAGTGTAACTTGATTTTCCATGTCAGCCTGCACCTTCTATGATTGATAGATTGGAGTCTTGATTTAACATTGCATTTGAAATGTTCTTCTTGCACACTCAACTGGAGATTTCAGCTGAGATCATAGGGCTGGTGAAACCAACCATCTCCTCAGCTAGAGATGGAATTGCGGTGAGCTGTGTCATGTTGGCAGGCATGGCAGCATGATATGTGGATTATTCAAGATCTGTGGGCTGGTGAAAGTTTGTGAAAAATAAATCACATCATAACAGCCATGAATTTGACATTCTACATCATTCTCTGTTATTTTCTATGTCATCTTCCTCTCCCTGGTTTGGACACCTCCATATTTTATACGATACAGAACACTGCCAGCCGCCACTCATAGAAATAGTTTCTACTAAATCTTTAGCCAGCTAAAGATTTAGCTTTAAAAAAAAATCTAATGCATGTACTGAATGAACATAGTTGATTCTTAATTACATTATGCTAAATTATACTAATCACTCTCATGTTTGCTTTTCTGTTTTCCTCCAAGACTCCACATACTGACTTAATGTCTAAATTGTTCTGGATATTAATATATCATTTTCTACTCCCTTTGACAGAATTTTATCTTGTTTTCTCTTTCAGAGTCTATTTCATATTAATATCCAAAATGAAAGCATAATCTAACAGAAATTATAATTGTAAATACGCTGAAGACTCAGGCATTATTAGAGATCAATAAATCATGTGAGGTACAACAGTGGTGTTAAATACTCCTTAGATGATGTGTAGAATTTGCACAGCTTATGGTAATTTGAGGAATGATTCTTCCAGGGAAACTGCACATTTTCACTTCTGAGCTGTATTGTTTTAAATTATACAACCTCTTGAATGGAGGGTTAAAACTGTCCTGGAAGGGTTAAGATTGAGACAATTTCAAATACTGGTCTGAGGCTACATTGTCCCTTCATGGTAAAATCTTGCTTCCACCCGGCTTTAAAGTCGATCAAAGCTCCCATTTTAATGCAAAAGTTGAGTCTGAATGACATATTCATTGCAGCATTGTCATTTTAGAAAGATTCAGTGGTAGGTCTGCCCAAGTAACGCATAGGCTAAAGAAACCCAGCGGTATGCAACAGAGGACAGAAGAGACCAAGTTAAGTGATCAGGGAAACAGTGAAAACCCCTTTGGGAGAAATAATGAACTGCAGATGCTGGTTTATGCAAAGAAAAACCCCATAAAGTGCTGGAGTTACTAAGCAGCTCTTTGGGGAACATGGGCAGACGATGTTTCAGGTTGGGAGCCTTCTTCAGACTAATTGTGGTGGGGTGAAGGATGGGTGGCAAAAGCTCGAAGAGAGATGGGGGCAGGAGAAAGCTTAGCTTTGGTGGATACAGGTGAGTCGGGTGGTGTGTGTGGGGTGGGGGGGGGGGGGGGGGTTGATTGACAGATGGTTGGACAATGACTGGAGATGAAAAGACAAAAAGAGTGAGATAAGAACAGAAAGGGTGCAAATTGTGAAGCAAGAGAAAGGAATATAGGTGGAAGAGGACAGGGGATGAAATAGGTGTAAATCCATGGAGAGCACAGGGAAGAGTGGGGGAAGAAAGAAAAGAAAAAAATATATATATTTGTGTAGGAAGGAACTGCAGATGCTGGTTTAAACTGAAGATAGACACAAACAGCTGGAGTATCTCAGCGGATTAGACGGCATGTCTGGAAAAAAGGAATAGATGACGTTTCGGTTTGAGACGCTTCTTCAGACTGGCCCTTTCCCCAACTCTCAATCTGAAGAAGGGTCTCGATCTGAAACGTTACCCATTCCTTTTCTCTAGAGATGTTGCCTGACCCTCTGAGTTACTGTATGACTGGGGTATGTATGTCTATCTTCAGCATATACATGTCCTGTCCCTTGTCCCCTTGTACATGAATCGCTAGACTCGTAGCTGGGCCTCAAATGCTGGTCATGTGAGATGAACTGGTAGACTCACTCTGAAAGGGTTGGCTATATTATCTGAGTTATGAATTCATGGCCCTCCTTCTTGTGATAATTTTCCAGGTTATTATTCCCAATGATATGGACCATAACATTTTTTTCCTCCATTTTTCTAAAGGCTTCCTATGTTCCTATCCCAGCCCAAGAATTTCACAACTGAAATCAATCATTTTAAGTGGTCAAGGTGGGTAAATAACAAACATCTCCATTCTGTAACAGTACTTCAATTCCGTTCATTGATTGTAAAGTTATCTGCTTATAATTTGCAGTTCATCATCTGATTCCTTTTCACAGAATAGCCAGTTTCCAGACATTCATAGTGTTAACGAAGAAACTGCAGATGCTGGAGAATCGAGGGTTACACAAAAAGCTGGAGAAACTCAGCGGGTGCAGCAGCATCTAAGGAGCGAAGGAGATAGGCGACGTTTCGGGTCGAGACCCTTCTTCAGACATTCATATCTTGTTTGCACTCTTTCTCACAATGTCCTTCACTACACTTAGAACACTTATGGGTCTGTCCCACTTAGGTGACGTTTTAGGCGACTACAGGAGACTATGCGGTCGCCACGTGGTCGCCACATGTTCGCGGGTGGTTGCTGGGGTGTCGCCTGCATGGTTGTGAGAAGTTTCCTCAGACTTGCAACAAGTCGTAACGGCATTCTGGTCTCCGCTAATTTTTCAACAACAGCAGCATCAGTGGTTTTGACACCATGGAGTGTAGCTTGACTTCTCATGACGTAGGTGCCGTAGTCGTGGGTCCCCAGGATGACCTAGGCTGTCACCAGGTGATGTAGGTTGTCCCCGGTGCTGACCGGTGAATGTGATTGGCGCATTGAAAAAATGTATGTACGCAGCTACACGTGGTGCACTGCATTGAAAAACAAATTATTTTAATATATTTTGATCACCAAAAACAAACACAATCACAAGCAGTGCACTGCATTTAAAATTAAACTCTTTTGGAAGGATGTGGGTGACCCTGAAAAGGGGTTGTGATGTGGGATGTTTGCTGCTGGTCTTCAGATCATGTCGTTCTGCCATGGTATACAGCCTAGTTCGGAGTTGTAGGAAGTCCAGAGATGGTATCTCTCTCCTTGGCTCTTCTTTTGCCGGTGTTTCCTGCCAATCTCTCCAGTGGCACCTTAGGTGCAGCCTGTCCTCCAGTTCTCCATGAGCCTGGTGTGATGTTGCCTGTCTGGTTGTCCAATCGGTCACCCTCCTCCTTGGCTGCTGCTGCTGCACTTCTGGTACAGATCAGGTTGTGGAGGACACATGCTGCGTACACAATGGTCTCCACATTCTTGGACTCCCGCTCCATCGTAGTCAGCAAGCATCTGAATCTGCTGGCGAGGGTGCCAAAGGCGTTTTCCATGACCGCCCTAGCCCTGGACAGACAGTAGTTGAAGATTCTCTGCCCCCTTCACATCTGCCTGTGAGGGTATGGCTTCATCATCCATGACCTGAATGGTAAGGCATCATCAGCAACCAGTGGGTAGTGGGTATCAGGGTTGTCTTCACCTGGCAGAGGTTCTGTATCAGGAAAGCCTGCTGTTCCTTTTTCCAGTGCTTGCCCAATGGATGTCTCTTTCCAGATCCTACCATCTGCGACAATGCCAGATGTGCCCACATCCACAAACAGGAAGTTGTAGTTTGCATCCCCCACAGCTAGGAGTACGATGGAATGGAACTTTTTGTAGTTGAAGTAGATTGAACCTCCCTTGGGTGGACACCTGATGGCCACATGCTTGCCGTCAACTGCCTACATGTGTGCTGGAAGTTCCATCTTGTATCAAAGCTCTGCGCCACTCTCTTCCACTCATCTGGTGTACTAGGGCAGTCCATGATTTCATCTTCATAAGCATTGGTGATAACCTCACAGGTCTCTCGGACAATCTTGCTAATGGTGTTGTGGACCAGAAGAAAGTTGTCAGAGAGGCTCTTGTAGGAGTCTCCTGATGCCAGGTAGTGGAGGGTGATGGCTAGGCGCAGGCCTGGTTCCAGTGGCTTCCTCATGAATGTCTCCAGGAGAGGGCCCATCCGTGTCTTCACCTACTGAAATAGCTCAAGGGGGATTCTAGTGAAGTTTCTGAAAGCAGCCATCAGGTTCTCATACTGGCCCAACCTGGGTCTTCTCTGGAACGAGGGCTTCAACCAAACAGACCATTTTTGGGCTTCTTCTTCACCACTCTTCTTGTCCTTGTATCTTGTGGATCAATCAGCATGAAGGAATTCTACTTCTACTGAGAGCAATGCCCTCTGAAGTTTCTTCATGGCAGTCATGACTCAGAATGATTGGAAATCCCACCATGCAAATCCTTTGATAGTAAACTAGGATGATGTCATTGCTTTGGTGGTCATTGTGAAGCCAACAGGGTCATAGCTTGTCATAGCTTGATTTCGGTTGTCATAGGTGTGTCGAAGGAGGATGTCCTAAGTCACCACTATTGGGTCGCCGGTTGTCGTGACTTCGACTAGGTCATAGGTTGTTGTAGGTTGTCGTAGCTGGTCTTAGACACAGTTGTAGGATGGGGTACAGTCGCTGGGTTTTCCACGATCTGACAAGACTATGACAGTGGCCGGCAGTTGACTTTAAATCGCCTAAGTGGGACAGGCCCATAAGTGTGGTGATATACATATGGTTCAAACAGCCATGGGTAGAAGTTCAAATTGCAACTTGTTAATCAATATATTGGTTGATCTATGTGCATCAGTCACTGAGATTAATTCAATAATTCTGTCCGATAATAATAACAATAGATAATAATAATGTCTGAAGAAGGGTCTCGACCCAAAAAGTCACCCATTCCTTCTATCCAGAGATGCTGCCTGTCCTGCTAAGTTACTCCAGCATTTTGTGTCTATCTTTGGTGTAAACCAGCATCTGCAGTTCCTTCCTACACATCAATAATTGTCACTGTCATCACACTCTAACCCAGCAATGAATTGTAAAGATATCTCCCCACAATAGTATTACATCCCTGAAACGTCTGGGAATGTTTTCACTGTAAAATGGTATTTAAGACCAAATACATGACATTTCCTGCAATCTCAGGTGATTTTGATATTCTTTGAAATTTTGAGACATTGTCAGCTCCTCTCTTGTAAAGGTTATTTTGTAATGTTTACATCTGCACCTATTAGTTGTGAAGGAAAGGTCATGTAGCACCATATTAATTACACGACCTTGAAGGCAGTGTCCAATTCAATGACAATAAGCAAACTCAAAGCAAGATATTACTCTGTTACTGTGTATTGCAAAGTGGAAATATGCTGCAAGAACAGTACTCTCTCAAGATATTGTACATGCATTGCACGTTTTGTACAAAGTTTGTAATTCAATGTCATGTAACTGCATTGTCTTCCCACCATTACTAATGGAATTCATTGCAGACATTAGCCATCAAGGTGTTATGAAAACTAAATAATTTTAAATGCAAAAGATTCAGATTAATTGATTGCCACATAATTGACACCAGGGTGCTGGAAATTCCTTGTTTGCAGGAAACTGATAGAATACATAATACACATGATATTGATAGATACTGTATAGCATTAAATATGGCGGGAAGTGTTAGAAAAATGGCTTCCTGGAAGGAAGCAGAGTGTGGTGGTGGAAGGTTGTTTTCCGGACTTGAGGCCTATGACTAGTGGTGTGCCTTAAAGTTTGGAGCTGGGCCCATTGCTGTTTGTCATCTACATCAATGATATGGTTGAGAATGTACAAGGCATGATTAGTAAGTTAGATGACATGATTAGTAAGCAGATGACACTAAAGTGGGCGATATTGTAAATAACGAAGATGGTTGACAAAAATTGGAGTAGGATCTTGATTGGTTGGGCAGGTTGGCTAAGGAACCTTTAAATTATTTTAATACAGAGAAATGTAAGTTGTTGCATTTGGGAAAGTCTAACATGGACAGGACCTACACAGTGAATGGTGGGGCTCTTGGGAGTGTTGCAAAGCAGAGGGATCTTGGAGTGCAGTTACATAGTTCCTTGAAGGTGGCCTCACTGGTCGATAGGGTGATCAAGAAGGCTTTCAGCACACTGGGATTCATCAGTCAAGGGTATTGAGTATAGAAGATGGGAGTCATGATCCAGTTGTATGAGACATTGGTGAGGCCACGTTCAGCGTATTGTGTTCAGTTTCGGTCACCCTGTTATGGTGAGATGTTGTCAAGCTGGAATGGGTGCAGCAATGATTTATGACTCTAGCACCTGAGCTGTAGGGAGAGGTTGAGTAGGCTAGGAATCCCTGGAGCACAGGAGGATGAGGGGTGATCTTATAGAAGTGTATCCAATCATGAGAGGAATAGATCGAGTAAATGCACAATCCTTTACCCAGAGTAGGGAAATCAAGAACCAGAGGGCAGAGGTTTAGGTGATGGGGGAAATATTTAATAGGAACTTGATGGGCAATTTTACTTCAGAGTCACGTGAGTGACTACGTGAAGAAGCCCCGCCAGGCGCTTGCACGTCATTACGTTCAACGCATGGCGCACCGACGGGCTGGAGAGCGCAGCTCCACCAGCGGTAAGTAGTAAACCGGCAGGTAAGTCAGAGCATTGAATATAGGAGTAGGGAAGTAATGTTAAAATTGTACAAGGCATTGGTAAGACCAATTCTGGAGTATGGTGTACAATTTTGTTCGCCTAGTTATAGGAAGGATGTCAACAAAATAGAGAGAGTACAGAGGAGATTTACTAGAATGTTGCCAGGGTTCCAGCAACTATGTTACAGAGAATGGTTGAACAAGTTATGTCTTTATTCTTTGGAGCGCAGAAGGTTAAGGGGGGACTTGATTGAGGTCTTTAAAATGATGAAAGGGATAGACAGAGTTAACGTGGATACGTTTTTCCCTTTGAGGGTAGGGAAGATTCAAACAAGAGGGCATGACATGAGAATTAAGGGACAGAAGTTTCGGGGTAACGTGAGGGGGAACTTCTTTAATCAGAGGGTGTGGCTGTGTGGAATGAGCTTCCAGCAGAAGTGGTGGAGGCAGGATCGATTTTAACATTTAAGAGTAAAGTGGATAGGTATATGGACGTGAAGGGAATGGAGGGGTATGGTCTGAGTGCAGGTAGATGGGGCAAGGGGAAAACAAATGGTCGGCACGGACTGGAAGGGCTGAGAGGGCCTGTTTTTGTGCTGTAATTATTATATGGTTATAAGTGATTTTAAAACTTTTCCTGCGGGTATTTAAACTCCGTGAGTCTGGCTCGGGAGCCGGCGGGAGTTGTTAGCAATGGAGCGAGTTGGGAAAAAATCTGTCTGTAATAGGAGTTTAACGCGCGGGCCCGTGGTTAGTGCTCGCAGATCGGGTCGGGAGATATCAGCTCCAGTAACGCCGTCTCCGACACCAGCTGCTGATCTACCGGCAGCTCAACTGCCTCCATTAACTCCAGTGCTTCAGGGCACTGAAGCTACTCCACCAGGGAGGAAGGCCAAAAGAAAATCTCTCAGGTCCATCTTATCCGACGAGTCTCATGAGGAAGACTACCCTCCTAATAAAAAGGTCTGAGGAGGGCTCGATCAAATGGAAGAAATGCTGCAAACTTTGATGAGCCACAAAATATTTCAATCGGGGTCGAATGCCCCTAGGATTCCCCAAACAGCTTCACGTAGAGGCCCATATGGTGAAGAAGACTATACCGCCTACAAATGTCAGTGGGTATCACCCTCGCCAGCATCTTGTTTAGGGCTGGTAGAGACCTTCCTGAAGCAAGACTCGGGACAGCCAGGACAGGAGGAGTATGACCCTGAAGTTGGTGTCACTGCTTTTGGGCACACACCAAAGCACATGCGCCATGCTCCAGGTGTCCCGGATGTAGCAAGAAATATTGCCATTTCGGAAGGTACTGGTGAAGCCATGCAGGAAAACCTGGCGGCTAACATCAACTACCAGCCACAGGATTCCATTGCGGAACAAACAGCCACCCGTTATGTAACACCTGTTAATTGTGCATCGCTCAAAGTGCCCACTGTGAACTCTGCTATCTGGGCACAAATGAGTGCAACGATGTGTGGACAAGAGATCCGATTCCAGCAAGTCCTCAAATTGCTGGGGGCAGGGATCACGGCTTTTGGCAAAATGGTCCGAGGGGCACCGATGTCCGGGACACAGCAGGATATGTTGGTCCTGCTGTTCAATGCATACTTTGAAGTAAATTGCATCCGGATGATTGCTATAAAGCCGACACTAAACCCACGATTTGCAGCTCTATGCAGGTCGTCCAACATTCAAGCGCCAATGTCTATTTGGTGAGGACCTGCTCAAACAGGTCAAAGGCCTGGATGAAGAGGCCAATACGATAGGCCTCATGAAGACTTGCGTCCCTTTCGCCAAGATGCCACCTCGCAGGTCGTTTTCAACACGACGGGGATCAGATTCGGGGGCAAGGCCAAGCAGAGTGGTACCAGTGGGACGGCGTTATTACCCACCTGTATGCGCCAACTACAACCCTAGCATGGCGAGAAGAACAAGAACTCCAAGGTCGACTATGGAGGTACGGGTGATTCATTCAGTCCAGGATAAATCCTCTGGGGAACAACCTCCGGTTTGGGGTAGGTTACAGTTATTTTATGATGAATGGTGCTGCACAACATCTGATCTGTTTAGACTGGACACTGTCTCAGGGTCATGAATAGAGTTTATGTCAGGAATTCATCCACCTGCACAAAATATGCCTATTCGAGTATTGTTTTTTTCTGGATCAGAAACTCTGCAGATAAATAAAGAAATTGGGGTTTTGTTCCAAAAAGGGGTAATTGAGAGGATGACATACCATCCTCAACAATGTGTGTCCAATATATTCCCCAGACAGAAAAAAGATGGTGGGTGTTGAGTCATTCTGGATCTAACCCAGTTAAATTCCTATGTCCAGTAGAGGCATTTTAAAATGGACACCTTCAATACTGCTAAACAGCTGTTATCAGAAGGTTGTTATATGGCAACCATAGATCTGAAAGATGCATCTTATTCAGTACCAATTCATCATCAGTACCGAAGATACTTGAAATTTAGTTGGATGGGACAGCTGTGGCAATTTAAAGCATTACCCAATGGGTACCCTCAGACACTAGGTTGTTCACAAAATTGTTAAAACCAATCCTCGTGCTACTTCGTGCTCAGAATCACATTGTGATGGCTTAGCTAGATGATATTTTAATTATAAGCAACACTCAGGAGACAGCTGAGGAATCGGTTTCAGCAACCAAACACCTGTTTGAAAGGTTAGGGTTTCTGGTCCATCCAACAAAATTCAAGTTAGAGCCATCCCAAAAAATTGATTATGTGGGATTTGTCATTGATTGAGTCGATATGTCAGTGACTTTGCCTACGGCCAAGGCCGTTGAAATCAGAGAGGTCTGTACCAGTCTCGCTGAAAAGCAGCAAACTCCACCGGGAAGTAGCCAGTGTTGTTGGTAAATTGGTGGAGGCTTTCCCTGCAGTGGAGTTTAGACCCCTGCACTATCAAAGTCTGCAACGAGCTGGAGAACAAACACTTAAAGAACATGCAGGTCATTTTGATAGACCTATGCAGTTGCCAGCTGTAAATGAAAACTTTACAAGCTCTTAAGTGTGCAACATCTTTTAATGATAGCACTGGGTATTACATACACCTTCAAGCACCGGCTACATTTTCCTACTGAGGGGAAGGCGTTATGATTGATGTTAACTGGGCGGGGTTAATGGGAGTGAGGTAACTATATTATTGGTTGCATATAAACCATCTACATCCTTCCCCTTAGAAATCAAAAAACAGATTGTTGTCACGACAACCGAATTAAACAGCAGAATTAAACGAAATCGCCGTAGCGAACAGGCGGCTTACTGATCCTGCCCGAGCGCGTACGGATGTCTCCCCCTCCCCCCGAAAGAGCAGAAGAAGCAGGAGGACGCAAGGCAGCCGGGGGACCAGGGAAGGGCATTGGGGTGGGAGAAACAGGAGAGGGAGAACCGCGACCGGCAACAGGGGACCCGCGCAGAGGGGAACCAGGCGCCCGCGACGGGGACCGAGGCATGCAGGGAACACCAGCCGGGGCGGCAGCCGGCTGCTGATAGGAGAGAGGAGGGGCATAGGGCCCAGGGGGCTGCGGCTGTGGCTCATTAACCGCAAGCAGGTGTTGTCGGCTTCTTCGGTAGATGGAACCCTCACAGTCAACCAGATACGAACGAGGTGAGTCGGCCACCCCAACCACGGTGGCCAGACGGTAGTGACCACTGGCGGTCTGCAATCGAACAACCTGTCCGGGCAACAGAGGATCGAGTGGTCTGCACGACCGATCGTGGGAACGCCGCTGGCTGTCATGTTTCTCTTGAATTCGCCTCTGCACGGAGGCGGGCTCCAGCACCCGAGGTTTCAGCTGGCGCTGGGCAATCGGGACGGTGGATCTGGTAGTTCTGGACATCAGACGCTGAGCTGGTGACCCCATGGCCGGATCCCTGAAAACATTCCTGAGGTTCAGGAGATCCAAATACAAATCAGAATTGGATAGTCGCGCCTGTTCCATCAGAAGCTTGGCGCTGCGGACGGCCCGTTCTGCTAGGCCGTTGCTCTGTGGGTACTCTGGGCTGCTGGTGAAATGCACGAAGTTCCACTTGTCGGCAAAGCTTTTGAATTCTCGGCTTGTAAACTGCCTGCCGTTGTCAGTCTGCAGCCTGACCGGGGTCCCAAAAGTGGAGAAGTGTTTCCGCAGCTTGCGGATCACCATCTCCGACGTGAGGGATGTCAGCAAATCCACTTCGAACCAGTTGGAGTACGAGTCGACCAGGACGTCGATCATCCGTACGCGCTCGGGCAGGATCAGTAAGCCGCCTGTTCGCTACGGCGATTTCGTTTAATTCTGCTATTTAATTCGGTTGTCGTGACAACAATCTGTTTTTTGATTTCTAAGGGGAAGGATGTAGATGGTTTATATGCAACCAATAATATAGTTACCTCACTCCCATTAACCCCGCCCAGTTAACATCAATCATAACGCCTTCCCCTCAGTAGGAAAATGTAGCCGGTGCTTGAAGGTGTATGTAATACCCAGTGCTATCATTAAAAGATGTTGCACACTTAAGAGCTTGTAAAGTTTTCATTTACAAGTGAGGTAACTATATTATTGGTTGCATATAAACCATCTACACCAGCCAAAGCCATCGCCGAATTACAATGGTGGATCATCAATATTGCACAAACTACCAAAAACATTTTGGTTCAACAACCTTCAGTGATTTTACAAACAGATGTCATTGTTTTGGCATGGGAGCCACGGACAGCAAGTTTAGCTGTGGTGGTAGATGGAGAGTGCAAGAGGATTTAATCCTGCACAGGCATGGTATAAATTACTTAGAATTGCTGGGTGCATTCTATGGATTAATAGCTTATTGTTCAGCGATGAATAATTTACATGTTCAGCTGCAGATTGACAATACCACAGCTGTTACCTATATCAATCACATAGGAGGAATAAGGTCAGTATCATGTGATAATCTGGCTAACCTCATTTGGGACTGGTGTATTTCCAGGAATATCTGGGTCTCAGCTATCTACCTACCAGGTAGAGATAATGTGTTGGCAGACAACAGGTCACGGAAATATAATGACAACATAGAATGGATGCTAAATCCTAATGTTTTTAAAATGATTGTCAGCCGCTATGGTTGGCCAGATATAGATATGTTTGCATCCAGGCTAAATCACCAGTTGCCTAAATACGTTTCGTGGGAACCAGATCCAGGAGCAGTAGCAGTGGATGTATTCTTGCTACATTGGGGACGTACGTTCTTTTACGCTTTCCCCCCATTCTGCCTCATTAGGCAACGCCTCACCAAAATAGAGCAGGAATCTGCCTCAGGCGTTTTGGTGGTTTCCGGACTGGCCTACACAGCCATGGTTCCCATTGGTGCTGAGAATGATGACTCAACCATTCGTGGCTGTCCCCAACTGCAGTAATTTGTTGGTGCATCCAGTAACAGGAGAAAGTCATCCGTTACATGATCGTATTAATCTGTTAATCTGCAGGTTCTGACCAGACTGTTCCAAGGGCATGTACTGTCGAGTAGGACCATGGATGTGATAACTGCAGCTTGGAGAGATAGCACAAAAAAAACAATATGTGTTTCACATTAAGAAATGGGAGATGTTTTGCTTGCAGTCAGATATATCTTATCATACTGCAAGCACACCGGATGTATTGGAGTTCCTTGCTACATTGCATTTTGATGAACACTTGAGCTGTAGAGCCATTAATAGTGCTCGGAGAGCTTCATCCTCCTATTTAGGGCAGTTTTCAGAACAACTATCGGGTCTCATCCATTAGTTGCCCGATTCATAAGAGGAATCTTTAACAAGAACCCTCCTAAGCCTAGATATACAGACATCTGGGATGTCAGTATAGTTCTCACACTGCTTCGGCAATGGGCTCCACTGTCTTTTCAGAAGTTAACACTTAAAGTGGTTATGCTCATGGCGCTAGTATCAGCGCAAGGAGTTCAAACATTGCAAAAGCTACGACTAGATAGCATGTACTCTTCTGCAGATAACATTATGTTTTATGTGTATGATTTAATCAAACAAAGCAGGCCAGGAATGGCCGGAACCAAAGTAAACTTTAAAGCATACCCCGTTGACCAAACGTTATGTGTAGTCAAGCACCTGAGTTAATATATCGAGGTAACTAAGAGTCTCAGAGGCTCTGAGACAGCAGTGCTCACCAGCCATAAAAAACCTCATAAGAAAGTGTCCGTACAAACTATTTCTAGATGGATAAAACAGGTTTTGGATTGTGCTGGAGTAGACACTCATGTGTTTAAATCTCACTCCACCAGGGCGGCATCAACATCTGCAGCGAAGGCACAGGACGTGCCTCTAGACCAAATCCTCGGGGCCGCAGGATGGTCTAAGGAGGCGACCTTCTCCAAATTTTATGACAAACCTGTCCTGACAGAACAAGATTTTGGGCATGTTGTTTTGGGTTTGGTTTGATTTCATTTCTTTATAAATTTCATTTGTAATTTCCCCCTGGGACAGAGGGGTTATTACTGTTTTGTTTGTTATTATTAAAAATGTTTATTGGATAATTCGAAGCAATGTTCAATACATTATTTATTCACTACTGTGTCAACTGAAACAGTGTGTCACATGGAATGGATCTACGGCATAAAATCACAGAGCTTTGAAATCTTCACGTAGTCACTCACGTGACTCCGAAGTAAAATAGTAAGATTAAACGAGAACTTACCAGTTTGAAGTTTGATCTTTATTTTATGAGGAGTTACGATGAGGGATTACGTGCCCTCCGCTCCCGGCCCTCATAATCGCAAAGATCATCTGGTATTTCTAGTCTTCAGAGTCTTACTATATCACTTCAACTATAGTTTCTGTGTTTTCACGCCACTGCTTTGAAGCATGACGCGCATGCGCCTGGCGGGGCTTCTTCAGGTAATCCCTCATCGTAACTCCTCATAAAATAAAGATCAAACTTCGAACAGGTAAGTTCTCATTTAATCTTACTATTTTATTACACAAAGGGTGATCGGTATAGGGAACGAGCTGTCAGAGAGGTAATTGAGGCAGGTACTATCAAACGTTTAATAAACATTTGGACAGGTACATGGTTCAGATAGGTGTAGAGGATATGAACCTGTGGTATCATCTGCAAACTTGAAGATCAAGTTGGCACTATACCTATCCACACAGTCATGGATGTACTGGAAGTGGAGCAGGGGACTGCGTAAACAAACGTCAGAAGCACATGTTGATGTTCGGGGTGGAGGAAATGTTATTCACAAATCTGTCTGTGGTCTGCTGGTCAGGAAGTCCCAAAGCCAGTTGCAGATGGAAGCCCCAAAGACAAGATCCCAGAGGTATGGTTTCCAAAAATTGTTGATATGGTTGAATGCAATATCAGCAAATGTGTACTGTGTTAAGCAGCCATGCTATTTAATCAGCAAAAAAAAAAAAAATACCCAAAAGGATATGAGTTAATGTTCATGCTATTGTTGCATAAATGTATTCGGACAAATATTTTCTTATAATTATCAACAACTGTGGTAGATTCCTTGATGTAGGAATTAGCATGTCGACATCCCTGACTATCCAAGCCTATTACCCTGAAGCTTGTTTATGCCTCTGTGCTGTTTACTGTTCCAGTGAGGATGGATAACAGACAGCCAGTTAATAAAAATGGCATTAAAAAATCTGAAACCCATGTTACAAATCATACTTTCTGGTCGAGTGTCATTGGTGAAGTTGACACAAAGAGTAAAGAAGTAATCTTTATGCTTCATTTGTTTAGTTCAGAGAATCAACATGGAAAAAGGCCCTTTATCCACCAAGTCCACGCTGATCATCAATCGCCAATCCTCACTCATTCTACATGATCCCACTTTCTCAGCCACTCCGTACACATCAGGGGCAGTTTACAGAGGTCAATTAACCTACAAGCCCGCAGTACTTTGGGGTGTTGGAGGAAACCGGAGCACCCGGAGAAACGGGTGGTCACGGTGAGAACTTGCAAAGTCCACACAGACAACACCCGAGGTCAAAGTCAAACCTAGGAGGTCTCTGGAGCTGTGTGGCATCACTCTACCGGCTGCCCTTAATATTTAATTAATGCTGAAGGAAAATCATGGAGAATCCACAATCTTAGATTATTTAAGTAATTAATACTTAGATTTATTAAGTAATTCTGTACAACAAATCTTATCACATAGACTAGCACCACTCATGGTCTTTCTGATGAAAACGCGACTGCAGCTATTTGTAGAAATGCCACATTCACCTTTTTCACTCTATGTGTCAGTTTGTCTCAACGAGATATCCAGCTACAGCTTCACTGTGGCTGATATGATAGATGTAAACACAAGGAACTACAGTTGCTGGTTTACAAAAGAATACACAAAGTGCTGGAGTAACTCACCGAGTCAGGAAGAATCTCAGGAGAACATGGACAGGTGATGTGATGAGTCGGGACCCTTCTTGAGGTCCCGAACCAAAGCATCACCCTATCCATGTTCCCCATAAATGCGGCCTGACTACACTGCTATACTCTAGCACTTTGTGTCTAATCTGACATGAGAGATCTTCACCTCCATAACTTGCACTGCGGTACCATTTGCAAATTAGCTAGCTTTGAAGAAAAAAACATTCACAAGCCTCACAACCACTTTGCTGAAGCAATTAGAATCTACCAGGATTACACAAAAAGCTGGAGAAACTCAGCGGGTGTCCCTTCACCTCCCACCACTCCTTTCAGGGACCCAAGCAGTCCTTCCAGGTCCGACAAAGGTTCACCTGCACCTCCTCCAACCTCATCTACTGCATCCGCTGCTCCAGATGCCAGTTGATCTATATCGGTGAGACCAAGCGGAGGCTTGGCGATCGTTTCGCCGAACACCTCCGCTCGGTCCGCAAAAACCAACCCGACCTCCCGGTCGCTCAGCACTTCAACTCCCCCTCCCATTCCGTATCCGACCTCTCGGTCCTGGGCCTCCCCCATGGCCAGAGTGAGCAACACCGCAAGTTGGAGGAACAGCACCTCAAATTCCGCTTCGGGAGTCTGCATCATTTGGGCTTGAACATTGAATTTTCTCAATTCTGTTAACCCTTGCTGTCTTCTCCCCTTCCCACCTCTCCCTCAGCCCTCGAGCCCTGGCATTCCCTCTATCTCTATCTCCCTCCCCCACCCTAGTCGCACTAGCTTCTCATTTTCACACCACAAACAGCTTACAATGGCTTGTTCCCTTTATCATCAATACTTTTTTGCATATCTTTCATTCATTGTTCTTTATCTCTCCACATCACCGTCTATATCTCTCGTTTCCCTGATCCCTGACCAGTCTGAAGAAGGGTCTCGACCCGAAACGTCGCCTATCTCCTTCGCTCCTTAGATGCTGCTGCACCCGCTGAGTTTCTCCAGCTTTTTGTGTAACCCTCGATTCTCCAGCATCTGCAGTTTCTTCGTTAACACAGAATCTACCAGGATGTGGCTTTACACGAGTTTCTCTATGCAGATACAGCAGTATAAAAAAAATACCAGAATTCATTTTATTAATGTTGGCTTTCTCAACATTTTGTGTCTCACTGGCACAGAATTAATATAATTGAATTTAAAATTAGGAGAGTTGAGGTGGGAGTACCAATTCACTCATATCTGTTTTGATATGTTTGCAGTGCCAATATCAATCCAGTAAATGAACTTATCTTGCTATCTATGCACATGTTACGAGTAAGGAGAAAAACAATTATATGACAAGGAGCCATTATATGAAGATCTAAAAACCTGTATACACATCGTCAATCATCCTAACTACATTAATTGCTGTTACTTTAAAAACTGGTGTGCACCTACTTATGGATCCTGCTAAAAGGTGTAGGGGTGAGGCAGGAGAGTGATGCACAGCAGGCGACTTTTACTTTAGTCTGGGGTACACAAAAAGCTGGAGAAACTCAGCGGGTGCAGCAGCATCTAAGGAGCGAAGGAGATAGGTGACGTTTCGGGTCGAGACCCTTCTTCCAACAGACTTTTACTTTAGTCTGTTCATCAAACAAAATCAAGCTTGGGAGAATCGAACATGTGCTGATGCCTACATTTTCAAGTTTGTTTCTATTTTACTAAACATAATTTGTGGTCCTACAACATTAGATTGTCGAAGGATGAAATAGGATTTTAAAACTGATTTTTTAAAAATTATTGACAAGTCATTAGAAGTTACATGTATTTTAAAACATAAAATATGTTTTCCTAATATTAAAGTCCAGTGTAACATATACAATTTTATATAGTATATCTCTGTCTAGTGAAAGCATTACCTTTGGGATATCTGTATCTGTTACGTGTCTGCATCTTTACATGTAGCCGATGCTCTGATGGATTATTATGGGTTGTGCACCTGATAATTGCAAAAGATTTCTGCTTGCTGCAGCTGCCACTTTGTGCTGTGGGGATTAGAACTCCAGAAATTTCAAAGAAGGCTTTCTCCCCAGCAACAGTCTCCTGTGTTCAAGATCACTCTAAATATTCCCAGTGTGGTGAATATCTGATTATTCCTATATGAATAATAGCTGCAGCTATTGAAGTCCCATAAAGAATGGGTTTAGAGTGTATACTTTGTTTCATTCCCCCATCGGCAGACACCCTTCATGTATGACTCATACCCTTTAAGATGAATGCTGCCTGACAAATACAATTTTAATATAGAATGAAAAGGAACAGCAGATGTTGGTTTCTACCAAAGGTAGACACAAATTGTTGGAGTAACTCAGCAGATCAGGCAGCATCTCTGGGAAAAATGTATAGGTGACGTTTTGGGTTGGTACCCTTCTTCAGACTGATTGCAGTAAGGAGAGTGGGGAAAAAAGCTGGAACGAGAAAAATTGCAGGGCCGGCAACCGATGACCTCAAACAAGGAGGTTCCCTGATAGATGGCGAGAGAGAGATGTAAACCCAAAAGGGATACTTAATTGTGAACTGTGAATCTGGTTAATGGACTTTTAGTGGAGGGAGGGGTGAGGAAGGGGGGGGGGTGTAGGGAGAAGGGAGGGGAGAGGGAGGAGTTTGAAGAAGTTTTCTAAAATTGGATAATTTAATGTTCATACCTTTGGGTTGTAGCTACCCCACGCAAAATATGAGATGCAGTTACTCCAATTTGTGTGTGACCTCACTCTGACAGTGGAGGAGGGCCAGGACAGAAAGGTTAGTATGGGAATGGGAAGGGGAGTTAAAGTGGTTAGCAACCGTCAGGTTCAGTAGGCCTTGGCAGAATGAGCATGGGGGTTCAGTGAAACGGTCGGTGAGTCTACGATTGGTCTCGCCAGTGTACAGGTGTCCACATCGGGAATACCGGATTCAGTAGATGAGGTTAGAGGAAGGATGTGTGAACCTCTATCTCACCATATAACCATATAACCATATAACCATATAACAATTACAGCACGGAAACAGGCCCTCTCGGCCCTTCCAGTCCGTGCCGACCATTTGTTTTCCCCTAGTCCCATCTACCTGCACTCAGACCATACCCCTCCATTCCCTTCACGTCCACCTGGAAGGATTGCTGGGGTCCCTGGATGGAGTCGATGGAGGAGGTATAATGTCAGGAGTTACATCTCCTGCGGTTGCAGGGAGATAGTACGGTGGGTGTGTTTAGTCTGGGTGGGAGGTTTTGAGTTAACCCACTGGTGAAGTTAATAATGTTCATGAATTCTGCGTCTAACCAGATTAAACCAGCGTCTGCAGTTTCTTCCTACACTTATCTTTAATCGGACTTTACTGGACTTTATCTAGCACTAAATGTTATTCCCATTATCCTGTATCTGTACACCGTGGACAACTCGATTGTAATCATGTATAGGCTTTCCGCTGACTGGATACATGCAACAAAAGAGCTTTTCACTGTACCTTGGTGCAGGAGCAGGAGGCAGTCCCAATGGAGACATTAATGTAGCGGAGAAAGAGTAGGGGATAGGTACACCTAGAACAAGACGGTTTGACGTAACCAACAAAAATACAGTCTAAGCTAGGGCCCATATGATTGCCCCTGGCCACACTTTCAGTTTGGAGTAAGTGAGATCAGCCGTAACAGAAGTTGTTGAGGGTGAGAACAAGTTCCGTTGGGCGAGGCAGAGTGTTAGTACATGGAAAATGGTTGGATCTCTGTTCAACGATGAAATGAAGGAAATTGGGAACATGCTGGAGGGTGAAGGTGTAGAGGGACTGGATGAGCATTGTAGAGTAAAGATGAGTGGCTGGGGGTCTTAAAAACTGAAAGATTGCAATTTCCCAATTTTACAAAGAATACAATGTTAAACTGTGTGGCCACTTTGAGATGTGTGTATATGATCTTAAAAGATTTTTCTTTGTCGTTCGTGGCATAGGAGTACAGTTCTGGGCACCGTGATATAGAATTGTGTTCAGTTCTGGGCACCGTGTTATAGGAAATATATTGCCAAGCTTGAAAGGGTTCAGTGAAAATATACGAGGATGTTGCCCGGACTAGAGTGTCTGAGCTATAGGGAGAGGTTGAGTAGGCTGGGTCTCTTTTCCTTGGAGTGTAAAAAAATCACGAGAGGAATAGATTGGGCAGATGCACAGAATCTCTTGCCCAGAGTAGGGAAATTGAGAACCAGAGGACATAGGTTTAAGGTGAAGGGGAAAAGAGTTAAAAGGAATCTGAGGGGTAACTTTTTCACACAAAGATGTGGTGAATGTATGGAACAAGCTGCCAGAGGAGGTTGTTGAGGCTGGGACTATCCAAACGTTTAAGAAATAGTTAGACTGGTTCATGGATAGGAACATTTTGGAGGGATATGGGCCAAGCACAGGCAGGCAGGACTAGTATAGCTGAGACATGTTGGCCGGTGTGGGCAAGTTGGGCCGAAGGGCCTGTTTCCACACTGCATCACTCTATGACTCTATGACTCTTAGTATAGTGGTGTGGACAAATAATGGCACAGTGACATGGTGGCACAGAGAGTAGAGCTGTTGTCTCCCAGATCCAGCTGCCTGCGTTCAAATCCAACCTCAAATACTATCCGTGTGGTTTGTAAAGTTCTCCTTGTGACTGTATGGGTTTCTACTAGGTACTCCAGTTTCCTCCTATTTCCCAAACATATACAAATAGGCTAATTGTCTGCTGTACATTGCCACCTCATGTAGATGGGCGTTTTTTGGTTTAGTTTAAAGATACAATGTGGAAACAGGCCCTTTGGCCCATCGAGTCCGCAATGACCAACGAGTATGTGTACACTAGTTCTATCCTACAAACTAGGGACAATTTACAGGAGACAATCAACCTATTAACCTGCACGTCTTTGGCATGTGGGAAGAAATCGGAGCACCCAGAGAAAACCCACGCGGTCACAGGGAGAACATACAAACTCTGAACAGACAGCACCCGTAGTCAAGATCAAACCCAGGTTGCTGGCTCTTCTTCTTCTTGTGTTTGAAGCCACAGAGGTTTTGTAACACCCTCCAGGCACTGTAGCCAGTTCAATGTGCTGTTGTCGAGGGCCGTGAGGTCTACCCCTCCACCACGAGGGCGGAGGACAGCGCAGTCAAAAATGACGGGCTGCGCTGTTTGCTGGTCTGCTGCACACATGCAGGCTGCAAGGCAGCAACTCTACTGCTGCGCCATCATGCTGGCTCGGCATTGTACTTCAGAGAACTGAGCCATGAATGCAGATGTAGACTAGTGCAGTCCGAGAGTGTGCTGCATGGTAAAAAATGCTGCCTATTAGATGGTAAATTAAACCAATGCATTTGTATGAGATATCCCATGGCTTTAATTTGAGAACAAGCAGAGTATCCCAGCCAGTCCATAGCCCTTAACATATTACATCAATACAGATTATCTGGTCACTTTCACTTCTCCTTTTGGCAGAGCTTATTGTATGAGTGATGGCTGCTTTGTTTCCTACATTCGAACAGTGGATGCACTTCAATAGTAATTCACCAACTTTAAAGTGTTCTGGGGTTGTATGCAGTTGCAAAAAGGCACTATAAAGTGGAGATCAATTTTTCCTTTTCACTTCCAGGCTTTGACAAAGAACATTTGTACAGAGTAAACTATATGTACAGTTATAATTTGTAAATGCTTGGCAATCAATGAGCTTGAAATCTGGAACATCCAGCTTCAAGAACAGCTTCTTCGCCACAGCCATGAGGCTACTAAATACAACATCAAACCAGCTCTGAATAATAACAGTCTATTGCACTTTATCTGTTTAGTTATTGTGTATATATATGGTCTATGGTATATAGACACACTGAATGTTTATCTCCTGTTCTGTATTATGTTCACATATTTTGTTGTGCTGCAGCAAGCAAGAATTTCATTGTCCTATCTGGGACACAAGACAATAAAACTCTCTTGACTCGACGACTCTTGACTCTTGGCTCTCTTATTGTCAGATGATATTTGTTATTATCTTGAGAGCGAATTGGGATGTGTAGCAACTTATTTTGCCCTTTAATTGGTCTTCAAAATCTCAAAAACTGGCTTCAGATTGGACCAAAATACGTGAAGTCTGTTTCTGTTTAGAGATTTCCCGAGGAAAACCAAAAGACTGGAAAATCCATCACTAGATTTAACATTAACCAAACTAAACTGTAGCAACGGTGTGTTGCAGTCTGCCTCTAAAATTCAGTTTTATTGAAGTCAACCTTAATGAATTCATGGGCACAGTTGTCTCTGGATTCATTCACCTATTCCTCCTTTACAATTTTCGTCTGGGATAGGTTATTCTCATTGTAACCAATACAAATTTACTGTTGCATCAAGTCATAGAGGGAGTGGCTTTAAGTTTGGGAGCCTGCAGCAAACTTGCAGATAGAACTCTTAAAGATAGCGGAGTCAGGGGATATGGTAAGAAGCAGGAATGGGGTACTGATTGTGGATGATCAGACATGATCACAGTGACTGGCAGTGCTGACTTGTAGGGCCGAACGGCCTACTCCTGCATCTATTGTCTATAACACAACTGACAATTGCCTTATGAGGAAAATAAATCTGTCAGCTGTGAACAACTGAAAATCACTTCGGAAATGATCAAGTTCATAAATGTTTCAATGTTTCAAGGACTCAAGGTTAATTTATTGTCACATGTACCAGTTAAGGTACAGTGAAATTTGAATTGGTGGACATGAGTTAGCTTCTTTGTAATCATATATTTTTTGCTATGAATAGCTTTTACACCCGTCCCACTGGTATCAGTGCACTTGGAAAGAAAACTATTGCAAATTAAAAAGACTTCCCATAATCAAGGGAGTCATGGAATTTTAACCTGATGGCACGGCCAAGTTTAAGGTCCGGCACTAATAATGGGAATATGGTTGAGTTGCGTATACCTCTCTTAAAGTTGCCTCATCTGCTGCATTGGTTTAGCTGATTTTGCTCAGATTGCACATTGCTTAAAAGTATATATATATATATATATATATATATATATATATATATATATATATATATATAAATATATAAATGTCGACGAGACAGGTCTGTGGATCCCCAGCTTCCTCTTCCTGAAGTCAAAAAACAGCTCCTGCATCTTACTAATGTTCAGAACAAGATTAATGTTCTGGCACCATTTAATCAGATTTTCAATCTCCCTCCTGTCCTCTGACTTATTATTACCCATTATTCATCTAACAATGGTGGTTTTGTCAGAATTTTAAAGATGGCACGGGAGCTGTGTCTGACTACTCAGTTGTGGGTATAAAGGGAGTAGTACAGGCAACTGAGCACAAAGCCTTAAGATGCTCCTGTGTTAATGATTATCGAAGAGGAAGTGTTGTTGCCATTTCGTATTGATTGTGGTCTGTTGATGAGGAAGCCGAGGATCCAATTACATAGAGATGAGCAGAGACCCAGTTCTCTGAGTTTGACAAAGTGGATGATGATGTTGAATGCCAAGCTGTAGACATTGAGATGCAGGGAAGTGTCTCCTGTATGGGCTCCTCCTCCACACCCTGCATTTCCTCGCCCTGGTCCACCATCCGGGTATTAAGTGGCGGTTGGTGTTACCTTCCGGTTGCGAGGGGGCCCCCCTGTGGGGGTCCCTCTACACAGGGATTCCCCCCCTCTACATCAAGGACCTGGGATGGAGGGTACTGCACCGAGGAGTCCCTTGCAATCTGTTTCTCTCGCGGTTCACAGACTCGCCAGCCGCCTGCCACTTTTGCGGGCTGGAAGAGTCTGTGTACCACGTGTATATGAACAGGTGAATGATTACAACCTTCACGTGGTCTACCTTGTTTTGATAAATGCAATCAAACCAGTGTGCACTATCAAATAAGATCAAATAGAGCAAGTTGTCCTACAACTTTAGGCTGTACACGCCATACGCAAGAAGAAGAAGTGTATATGGAGTGTGTGAGGTTGCATTCCCTGTTCCATTATTATAAAGGGGCTGCTCCTTGCCATCTTCGGACACCCTGTGCATAGGGGAGAGGGTGGGGCCATGAATGTCCTGGTTGGGTTGCTCCTGGGCCTGGCCAAGCTGGCCATTCCGCGAGTCACGGCGCCAGGCAGAAGAGGGCTCTGCCTGAGCCGGCTTTCTGCCCCTTTTCTGGGGTTATGTCCATGCCCAGGTGGTGTTAGAGTGGGACTACGCACTGTTCATGGGTGCCCTGGGGAATTTCCGGGACCTTTGGGCACCGCGGGGGGGTTGAATGCATCCTTAACAATTGTAACATAGTTGTATAGTAGTTTAGTATATTTATTTGTCTTGTATTACGGTGGTGGGTTCTGTTTTGTTTTATTGTATTTTAAATATTAATTTTAATAATTGAATACACTTTTCATAAGAAAAGAAAAGAAAAAAGAACAAAAACTATAGTCATTGAACAACAGCCTGAAGTGGTCCAGTGCAAAGGGGTGAGGTATATTTTGCATCCCCTCTGGACCTATTATGGCAGTAAGCAAATTGTAGTGGGTCCAGGTTCTGACTAAGGCAGGAGTTGATTTGCGACTTAACCAACATCTCAGACCCTTCATCACCACGAACGTTACCGTCCCGGTCAATAGTCATTGAGGCATGTTTCGTTATTTTTCTTGGACACCTGATTTATTGATGTCCTTTTAAAACAGTTAGGGTCCTTGGACCGTAGTAATAAGAGACGAAGATGTCTGCAAAAACTCCAGCCAGTTGTTCTGTGCCGCAGGTTTTAATAATGTGTCCAGGACTCATGATCAGTATTTACTCACCAAGCACTAATTACACCTACTATAATGTCATTGTTAGTACTTTACATTATTTACATCCACAGTAACACAGCATGTTCAGAAAAAAAGACCAAATGCATTTAGTGTCCCTTTTAAATGAGAAAATTAGCAATCTGAAATAAATGTTTAATCCTTGGTGATATAATGTGATTTATCATAAAGTAATAGTAATGATCTTTTACGACATTGATGTATGGTTCAATATGTGTAACAAACCTATTAGAATTGCTTTTTAATACCTTCATTTTTCTGAAAAGCCCCCTGGGAAAAAGCTCCAATTGCAACATTTTTGTCCAGAACATAATTAATATGCTTCAACTGGAAGAATGCAAGCCTCAGTAAACATGAATGTGGAAACCCAAGTAGGAGACTGTTTAAAGAAGTCAAAGGGAAAATTCTCCAGGACATACTGCTGGAGAAGGGTCTCAACCTGAGACGTCACCCATTCCTTCTCTCCAGAGATGCTGCCTGTCCAACTGAGTTGCTCCAGCTTTTTGTGTCTATCTATATTAATTTTATTCTGATGCCATCACAACAACCTGGAGCTCAATGCTCTTAAGACAGTGGAATTGATTGTAGACTTTAGGAGAGCTCCCCCTCTCCTCACCCCACTCACCATCAACATCACCATAGTCACATCTGTGGAGTCTTTTAACTTCCTGTAAACTATCATCTCCAAGGACGATAAATGGGGGGTCACCATCGACTCCACAGTCAAAAAGCCACAACAGAGGATGTACTTCCTGGGGCAGCTGAGGAAGCACAATCTGCCACAGGCATTGATGGTCCAATTTTGTACGGTCCTCGTGGAGTCTGTCCCCACCTTCTCCATCATGGTCTAGTTAGGCTCAGCCACCAAGCACGACATCCAGAGGCTGCAGCGAATCGTTCGATCAGCTGAGTAGGTTATTGGCTGCAACCTTCCCTCCATTGACAAACTGTACACTGCAAGGGCCAGAAAGTGAGCGGGTAAGATCAGCTCTGACCCCTCTCACCCTGGCCACAAATTATTTGAATCACTTTCCTCTGGAAGGCGACTTTGGACTGTCAAAGCTGCCGCAGCTAGACCTAAAACAAGTTTTTTTTTCTCCATGAGTAATAGCTCTACTCAATACCAAAAATGTGTAGCCTCGTTTTGCTCTGGTATTTTATTTGATTCACATGTTTAATCGATAATGTTTTATCATTAATGTTTAATGTTTTATCTATCATTCCTAACTGTCATTGTATGTCATGTTGTCACTGGTGGGAAGAGCACCAAGTCAAATTCCTTGTTTGCGGATACTTGGCCAATAAACTTATTCATTCCTCATTCATTCATTCATTCATTTATTCATTCATTCATTCATGCTCATCTAGTTTAGGGATTAAGGTCAATTCGGATCACCGCTGATTTCACACTTTGCTTTGATTTACTGTATGTTATCTTATGCGACCATTTGGCAGGTGACAGTATTTCATCAAAATACTGAATATGGTGGCAGGGACAGAGAGCTTTGTTGGGGGGAAATGGGGAGAGGAGATTCTTTTAGCAATAGGAAAGTGTCCACCATTTTAACACACTCCTTACACCATTTCCAGCAATATAAATGGATTTAAACTGTGATGAAACGATTGCAAGTAGACCATTGAAGAAGGCTAAAATGGAATAAATTTAAGGACTATACATCAACATGGAAGCAGAACTTTGAATGGGAAGTGTTCAGGAAGAAATAACTTCCCATTATACGGCACCTTTTCACAGTGAGATGTCTGGAGGTGCTTTCTCAAATAAAGTTTGACCCTAAACCAGCAAAACTCTTCATATTCCGCTTGGATAATTTACAAACCCGACAGTAGGAACATTGAATTCTTCAATTTTAGGCAACCTCTAACTTACCCCTCCACCATCCCCCCTACCCCCCCCCCCCCCCCCCCCCCCCCCCCCCCCCCAATCTAGATTCCACCAATGTCTTCCCTCCATCCAGCCGGCTAATTTCCTCCCCCTGGCTTCACAATCTGCTACTCTTCAAACCTGTCTCACACCTATTGTTCTTACCTTTGACTTTTTTTCCCATTTATCTGTCTGTCAAAACTCCCCTTCGCCTTTGCATTCTATGACTGGTTTTGCCCAACCTCTCCCGTTTTTCCAGCTTTTTTCTCCTCCCACCCCTCTAGAAATGAGTCTGAAGAAGGGTAACTTGAAATGCCACCTATTCACATTCTCCAGAGATGCTGCTTGACCTTTTGCGTTGCTCCAGGACTTTGAAGTAAATATTAGGACAGCTGATATACACAAAAAAGCTGGAGTAACTCAGCAGAGATCCTGTCTGACCCATTGAATTACTCCAGCTTTTTGTGTTTATCTTTGGATTAAACCAGCAGTTCCTTTTTACATATTAGGGCAGCTAATTGGAAGCTTATTCAAAGAACAAGTCCAGCGTTTGGGAATAAGGCATTTGAAGTTAAGGCCAGTAATGGAATGGTTGGAAATCTGATTTGCAGTTCAGGTCCCTCCTGGTGGGGGGACAGATTTTCTTTCCCCGGGGATTGTTTCTCATTCGGATCTTCTGGTTGATTTCCATATTCCTTTACTATTCCTCGTCCATAAGTGAATGCATAGTTTCTGAATGCTTTGATTTGATGACTGCCTTTGATTCCTGAACAAGTATCTGTAATAGCTCATCTTTTATTTTGCAATCTGGGTTGTGTTCCTTACCACACAACATGTATTCCAATTCCCATTTCAAGACTTCAAGTGATGTAAGAACATAAGCACTATCGATTTTATGACACAGAAGCTGAAAGTATATTGCATTTATAACCAAGAACTCCATTCAACCTATTCTTGACAGGAATTTACAGGGACATTTGCTATCTTACATATTTGTATTGCAGTGCATATGCAATCTTTCCAAGAATAGGATGTATGATAGTTGAATTATGTGTAGGCATTGTACTCCTGTGTGTTACTGCCATACACTCCCCAGGCTAGGCTTGTAATATGAAAATTATGAAAGACATTTCAAGTGAAAAAGATGACAGAAGTGTGGATGCTTTACTTGAAGTTGGAAAAGGGTACAGAGAAGATTTATGAGGATAAGGTGAAGGGGAAAAGACTTAATAGGAATCTGAGGGGTGACATTTTCACACAAAGGATGGTGGGTGTAAAGAACAAGCTGCCAGATTTATGAGGATGTTGCCTGGACTAGAGGGTCTTAGCTATAGGGATAGGTTAAGTAGGCTGGGAATCTATTCCTTGGCGCACAGGAAGATGAGGGGTGATCTTATAGAGGTATATGAAATCATGAGAGGAATAAATTGGGTAGATGCACAGAGTCTCTTGCCTAGAGTAGGTGAATCGAGGACCAGAGGACATAGGTTTAAGGTGAAGGGGAAAAGACTTAATAGGAATCTGAGGGGTGACATTTTCACACAAAGGATGGTGGGTGTAAGGAACAAGCTGCCAGAGGAAGTAGTTGAGGACTATACAACTGTTTACAAAACAGATAGACAGGTACATGGATAGGACAGGTTTGGAGGGATATGGGCCAAATGCAGGCAGGTGGGACTAGTGTAGCTGGGACATGTTGGCTGGGTGTGGGGCAAGGTGGGAATGAATGTCCTGTTTCCATGCCGTATCAGTCTATGACTCCATGACTCTAAAGGGCCTGTCCCACTTACGTGTTCTTGGCACGCAAATTACGCGACCTCGAGGTCGCGTTGAGCCGCGATGGTCCGGCGAAGGTTTGCGCGTTATTTTTTTTGCGTACGCACAGCCTCTGGAGCGCATGACGTCATTTGAAGATGGTCACAAAGCTGGAGTAACTCAGCGGGACCGGCAGCATCTCTGGAGAGAAGCAATGGGTGACGTTTCGTGTTGAGACTCTTCTTCACTCTGAAAAGAAGGGTCATGACCCGAAACGTCACCCATTGCTTCTCTCCAGAGATGCTGCCAGTCCCGCTGAGTTACTCCAAAATTTTGTGTCTATCTTCAATTTTCATGACCCCGCTCTGGGAGCAGAAGTGGGGGCGGATTCGGACTGCAACGACCGTGAGCCCCAGGCCGAGTTCAGCGATCGTTTGCCTGCTTGTGCTGCTGTTGAAGGTGAGACGTTGCATCGCACCAGGGTCTTGAGGCTGTCCCACTTTTGCTGTCAGTTCTGCGACAGGCCGTCGGCGCTACAAAAATTTTGGAGCCCCGCTCGATATCGCGCACAACTACATACCCCTCCGTGCTTCTAAGTGGGACCGGCCCCTTACGATGCCCATACGCCCTCAACGCAACCACGAGGTCACGTAATTTGCGTGCCAAGGACACGTAAGTGGGACAGGCCCTTAAGTGAGCAACTATAGATGACATAGAGCAACCAATAGATTAATGGTTTTCCTGTCCTCCAACCTAGAATATTGTTCAAACTAGGGAGCCAAATTAGACTATCACAATCTTTGGGCTACAGTAATCTTGTGTCCAGCTTCTTGTGTCAAAGCCTCTTGTACATTTTTGGATTGCAGGTTGCATCACACCTCAATGGCCATCTGAAGCTGAGGTCCATTGATGACTGATAGAAAAGATGTTGGGTGGAAAGAGTGCAGGAGGTGTCGCTACTTATAGGCATGTTCAGTTTTCTTCAACACTTTTAAGGCCACCGATGTTCTATTGAAAATTCCACCCCACTGAGAACCAAAGAGAAAGAAAGACAAATTTATGATGATTAAAGAGGCAGTCAGCAGCCCACTTCAAGAAATACTTTGAAGAACTACTAACTGTGATTCCGTATTTAAAGTGTGCGTGCTTTAACTCCATCCCATGTTTAAATCATCAGAAGCATCCTTGGCTGAATATAGGTCAGATAGGCCATATGCCAACTAAAGGATGGAAGAGCAGAGAGTCTCTCTGCTGGAATATAAATTCTGGCATAGAAAAAACTTCAGTCACAAATTCACACAAACTATCAAGCTGAGGAGAAGAGGATGTAGTTCATAATTTCATGTCATATTCTAAATCTCCACTTTAAAAATACCAAATTACTTGGCCTCCACAGCCGTCTGTAGGAGTAAATTCCACAGATTTGCCACTCTCGGTGTAAGGAAATTACTCCTCATTCCGTTCTGAAGATACATCCTTTTATTCCGAGACTGTGCCCTCTGGTTCTAGCGGAAACTTCCTCTCCACATCCACTCTACACAGACTCGACACTATTTAGTAAGTTTCAAGTAGTTCCCCCACATCCTTCTAAACTCCAGTGAAACAAGCCCAGTGCCCTCAAATATTCATTTTACTTCGGAGTCACGTGAGTGATAACACGGTCAGTGACTCTACACGTTTGGGTTCCCGGAGAGGGGAAACCCAAGAATATGCGGTTCCCAGACCGCAGTAGTCCCCAGGAAATGGGGTTAAAACTCACCTAAATGGTTAGGCCCGGGTGCCGGGAGGATTACCGCGGGTATGTATATATATTTTTAAATCGATTCCCGGGGAATCCGCAGTAATCCCCAGGATATGGGGACAACTGACAAAAATGGTCAGTATAATACAGAAAGATGTTGGGAGGTTTCCCCTCTGGGAATGAATCTAGAGACACTCCTTCAGCAGGAGTTGGGTCAGCGTGGGTTAATATGAGAGCCCACTCAGCAGTAAAGTTTATGACAGTGTCAGCCTATTGGAGAGGCTGTGCCAGCAGCACCTTTGGGTAGGGCTGCTTCATGGGGATGCCAAGTTATGGCAGTGCCAGCCTATGGGAAAGGTTGTGCCAGCAGTACCTTTGTTCAGGACTGCTCCAGGGGGATGCCAAGCTATGGCAGGCTAGCCTATTGGAGAGGCTGTGCCAGCAGCACCTTTGCTCAGGGCTGCTCATGGGGATGCCAAGCTATGGCAGGCTAGCCTATTGGAGAGGCTGTGCCAGCAATAGCTTTGCTCATGACTGTTCCAGGGGAATGCCAAGTTATGGCAGGCTAGCGTATTGGAGAGGCTGTGCCAACTGTATCTTTGCTCAGGGCTGCTTCATGAGAACGCCACATCTATGGCAAATACTGGCCTATGGGAAAGGCCGCACCAGCACTCCTTTGTTCAGGGCTGCTTCATGGGCGCCAGCAGTCCCTTGTTCAGGGCTGCTTCATGGGAATAGGCTACTTAGTAGGGTATTCTATTTACAATGATCATGGGGAATGAGGAGGCATTGCTAGGATAAGGCAATATAACAGTATGATGACAAAAAAAGCACTCAAAGCGAACTATTCACAGTTTCAAAAACACTGGTTATGCATGTGCTAAAATCCACTGTTAAGTCTCAAACTATATTTGAGAAATTGGGCTCCTCTATCCAGTTAGATTAAGTTCCTTTCAAATAGACTTGTACAACTTTGAGATTCACCTTTAGCTATTCAATTGGCCATTGACACCGGCCTGGGCAACATATTGCAGTCAATAGACTCCTGTAACAGTTTTTGTTTGTTATAAAACAGCTTTCTAGTCGTTAGACTAATTGGTAATAGTATAGGACAACTGTTATCTTGTTAAATGGTTAACTATTAAGTGCCATGTAGGTCATTGTTAACATATCTTGTTATCACCAGCTGAAATTAATAAAGTCACAATGATGGACAAACAGTATTCATTACTACTCCAGTAGTCGTTAGGTAAATCATTCATTTATATTGCAAAAATGGTGCTAATGGCCCTAAATAGGAAATTGCGTCAGCAGCGCTTTGTAGCAGGCCTGCTTAATGTCTCCCTCATGTAGGAGGAGAGCATGTGGCATCAGTATTAGTCTGACCTGGGGCCATGGCAAAGTCGTCGTATTGCTGAAGTCGTGCCAGCAGCACCTTGTAACAGGGCTGCTTAATGGCTCTCTCATGTAAGAGGAGAGCATGCGGGGATTGGTATAGTCTAACACCGAGTCTGAGGGTATAGCCGTAGAACATGCCCAAGGGATGTAGGGCACTTGCCAGAGGTCTATGCCTGGCAGAAAAGTTGCCATCCGAAACACACATGCAGTGAACACTGCTCTCAGGGGGACATTAGAGCTGGCCGCCGAATCTTCTATTCAGGTAAGACCTTTCCATAGGCGAAACTTGGAGGACAAAGCACAAGCTATTGGAACGAGCAAGGTTTCATAGTTTCGGCAACAACGCACCCCACGTCTTCATCGGCAGTAAGCGGTTCACTGAAGTTGGTGGCAGCATGAAAGCTGGCCAGTGGTTCCATGCACAGTACCTGTGCTACTCTACAATTAAGGACCACTTACAACTTGGTATGGGTGTACACTTAGTTATACATTACAAATGATTGAGACATTATCAGCTACTTTGAGGGGTCCAACCATGTAAAATGGACAATACTAGCATTTCAAGCAGGTTAGAATTGGGCAGGTTCAGTATAGGGGCCAAGATTGTCTTGCAAGACTGGCTCGGAAATCGGGCCGCAGTTGCTGTTTTCGGCAGATACGAAATTGCAAATATCATCTCGAGTTTGGAGGTGGAGCAGATTTGCATGACTTACCAATTTTTCTGTTATTGGTATCAACTATCTATAGACCCTATGGGCATTGTATGGGTTAAAGAGTGATTGGGCAGATATGCATATCGTCAGGCTCAGGTTCAGTTTGATACATTATGATGATGGCATATGTTAGTCACGAGGGTGCAATCAGTTAAAGACTCCTGGAATGGTTTACATAAGTCTTGTTTGCCACAGAGCAATCATCAAGTATAGGTTTAATGGCAACACAGAATTGGTGTTGAATCACACTGTATTATGAAATTCTGGTTAAATGGACCACCTAATATGTATATGTTGTTTTCATGCTTATTCACTGGTTGCAAAATATGTGGCATAACAGTGGCTGGTTCAGCCTGAGGCTTGGGAAATCAGCCGTTGCATGATAAACTCAAATTATGTTCTGCAGGTTTAATAAAATGCCCTAAGTTCTGGGTTGTTACATCTATCCTTCAATGTGTTGAAAGTGCTTGGATAGCACCAAAACGCAGAACTTTTCTTTTCCAGGAGATGAAAGAGTTTGTTTATGCTCATGTTAAATTGAAAATGGTATAAATTGCTAATGTTTGGAGTTCATGTTAAATGATCATTTGTTAATTATTGAGTTGTACGGCCATTAATTGTGTCAATGTGCTTTCTCATTGAGTTGGCTGTAGCAAACAAGACCCGCTCTGTTGGGTTCAAGTGACAATCAGTGACCATCTGCCATTTCAGAGGCCCTCATAACTTTATAAACTTCTATAAGGTCACCCCTCAGCCTCCTGTCCCCAACAAGAATAATCTCAGCCTATTCAATTGCTCCATGTGTTTAATGCTTTCCATTCCAGACAAGACCATAGTGAACCCCTTCTTCACTCCTTCTAGTGCCACCGTACCCATTCTGTAGTGTGGTGAATATATGGTGGCGCAGCAGTAGAGTTGCTGCCTTGCAGCGAATGCAGCGCCGGAGACCCGGGTACGATCCCGACCATGGGTGCGAGTGCTGTCTGTACGGAGTTTGTACATTCTCCCCATGACCTGCGTGGGTTTTCTCCAAGATCTTCGGTTTCCTCCCACACTACAAAGACATACAGGTTTGTAGGTTAATTGGCTTGGTAAATGTGAAAAGAAATTGTCCCATGTGGGCGTAGGATAGTGCTAATGTGCGGCGATCACAGGTCGGTGCGGACCCAGTGGCCGAATGGCCTGCTTCCACACCTGTATATCTAAAACTAAAACAAAAACTGCATACAATATTCTAAGTGTGGTCCAACCAATGACTAGTACATCTGCAACATGATTCCCAACTCTTATACGCAATACACTCTCTAAGAAGACAAGCAAGCTAAGCACCTTCTTTACTATACTGTCATTCTGTGATCGTTTTTTCAGGATCAAAAAGATCAGGACACCCTACCATTGACTGCAAAAAAACTTCATGCTGCCTTGGAAAAGAAGCCAACATAATCCATGTATTGTCCATCCTGGTCATTCCGTCTTATTCCTACACCCATCCAGCAGGAGGTACATAAGTTTGAAAGTGCCCATCAGCAAACTTGAGAACAGTTCTTCCCCTCTCTGTAATCAGGCTTCTGAGTTTTTTCCATAAGCTGGAATACATAATCAGTGGTCTGATTCAAACACTACCCCCTTTGTGGGACTTTGGACTTTATCTATGTTAACTGCAAAACTGAAAACTGTATTCTGCACTCTGTAGCTTCTTTGCTCTATCTGTATACTTGAGTTTGAGCTTGACTGTATTCATGCATGCTATATCTGATTTTATTTAGATAGTATGCAAAGCAAAGCTTTTCTTTGTACCTCATAAATGTGATAATAATAATAATAAACCTAAACCATGTCCCAGCCCATGACAAGGTTATCTTCTAACTTTGCTCCCACTTTTCAACATAAAACTCAACAATAATGGCACAGTGGCACAACTAGTTTGAGCTGCAGCCTCACAGTCCTCAGAGCCCCAAGTCCAATACTGACCACGGAAGCTGTCTGTGTGGAGTTTATATGTTCTCTCTACAACTGCATGGATTTCCTCTGGGTGGTTCAGTTGCCTCCCACAATCCAAAGACGTGCACATTTATATGTAAATTGGTCTCTGCAAATTGCCGCTAGGTGTGCAGGGAGTGAGAAAGTGGGATAAATCTTTAACTAGTGTGATCGATGGTCAGCATGAACTCAGGGGCCGATGGCCCTGTTTCCATGCTGTATTTCTAAAACTAAATAAAATTCAAAACAAGATGCTGGAAAACATGGATTGTGGTCCAGATTTTGGGAGCTAACTCTCAATGTATTTGTATTATGCTGCCTGAGCTAAACCCCCCTTAGTCTAGTTCAGTAAAACACAGAGTCAAGCACTGGACCACTAGACTTTATTTAGGAAACAATAACGAATCACCCTATACAAATACCTACCACCGCTTTGGGATCGATCCTTGACTCTGCATGTCCAAGCCCTTCAGCGTCGTGCAAGCATACCTCCAAAATGTCCCAAGCGCCCCTCCAGAAGATCGATAACGATCCTCGTGGGGGCTACCTTTTATAGGTCATCGAACCCTGAGGGGCAGAACTACATGGGGGTGGTATTCCCTACAAATCAATCACAGAGTATCGATTACATTAAAGTGTTATTGACAGTTCCCTAACCCAATTACAAAGCACCCCATTACAATTTTTCAACAGAAGCTTTCTAGAACAAACTCAGTTGACCCAAGTATTGCAACATTCTCCCCAGGATGTATAAAAAATTCAAACAGGGCTTCACACATCGTCAGCCAATCCATCAAACAGTAATACAAACACCTTGCAACATATTAACAATATTTACAACCCTCTGCAGTCGGTCAATTCCTGATAATGCATCTCAACATCACTGGGCTTCTCGCAAAGTCATCATATATTTTACAACAATAGGGAAGGATCAACATCTGGACCTCACTTTTATCTGACATTTCAATCTAGGACCCAGACTTTCTGGCACGGCTCGCAGCTTTTACACAGAAACTGACCAAGCAGGCCCTGCAGATACAAAGATCCTCCATTCTATAATAATTCTATTTTGACTCCAATATTAACATATTCAGACATTGATGATCAACTTCACCATAGCATTATTACTTCAGCACCGATCTTGGCCGCCTGAGCAAAATAATGTTTTGGTCATGAATTCAGAACCTGCATAAAGCTTGCCGTTTTTCTTGGCAACAGTGACTTTTTTTCCCCTGTTCTATATACCTCAAAAGACAGGAAATAATTCTACCAATGGCTGTGTCCACTATATGCCTCCAAATCCACCATCAGGATAAATAAACCTGTGTCAGCATCCTTTCGTCCGACGGACCAGCATCTAAAGCAATGAACATCACACAAAGTGCTGGAGGTAAACTCAGTAGAACCAGGCAGCACCTGTGGAAGAAATGGACAACGATGTTCCAGATCAGGGTCCTTCCTCAGATACCTGAACCTTAGTTTCTCCAGCATTTTGAGTGTTGCTCAAGATTCCATGATCTGCCAGTTTTCTAGTACTTCCATCCCAAGCATTGAGATGTTAATGGCATTCAATCAGCTCCATTGGAGCAGGCTACATTATTTGCAGGCATGACACCAGGCTTCCAACTAACAGTCTGTTCTATGATTCCCAGGTCCCCGGCCTATGACTGCTCATAGTAGGAATGTAACATTTAGTAATGGCATTGAGAACTTAGCACCCATTCATTGGGGGTCAAGTGGAAGCACAGCATCAATGTCAGAAGGAGCACATCAAACTACCCATTGTAATCTGGTCTGCTAAACAAGATCCCTGCCCTACCTGTGGCAGAGTTTGCAGGTCAATATTGCTTCAGCAGTCACCTTAGAACGTACTGATCTGGGAAGCAGGGTATCCTCGATTCCAAAGGACCACCTAAGCAGAAGAAGAATAGAAAGAAGAAGATGATTTTAAAAAGACGTTTGAAGTGTTATTGCGATCCTATTATTCAACTCCCTCTTGTGGCTCAATGGCAACTCATACAAAGTGGCTTTATAAAGAAAAGCACACTGCTGAACTCTGGGTGCTATTTACTTCGATGTTATTCATCCACTGCATGGTACCTTTACATGGTAACAAAAAAGCATATTTTATAAAGTCAAGTAAGTGCATCTGTGTGGGTCATTCAATATGTTCAGGGGATGCACCAGTCCAAGATGAACACATAACACATTCTGCACAAGATGGTTTCTGAGGATTGTAAATAAGTTATAAGTGTATGGGTTGGGGTAAAATGAACATTGAGTCTTAGTGCTGTAATAATGGTATTGTGTGTCAATAAGTGATAGGATGTGCATTACACATTGCCCTGAGACTGGTGGGACATGTTTTCCGGATATTTAAGATGACATCGAGCTCTCCTGTAGGGCCATATAAACTCATTGTGGCAATACTTCAATGTCCTTTAAGGTTGACTTCTATCATAGATCTTTTACACTGGACTAACTTCCTTTAAAAAATCCAAACACATTGTTAACTGGAAATAGGAGCAGAATTTGACCATGTACATGTGTATGGGTCATTCAGGGTTAATTGTCTTGTCTGATGACAATGAAGATAAATGAAAGGTAACTAAAAGCATGAAGGCTGAAGTGCTCAACACCATTGTTATTCAGAATATGCTGCAGACTACAAAAAACACAGGAAACCAGATCAGTTCAAAGCAGAAATTCAGATACCAAAGTGTATGCATCTTGGTGCCAGAGTTGTATAGGGGCAGTTTGATGAATATTAATTAACAATCCCTGCATGATTCCTTCAGAATGATGGAATATATCCACAAAATTGTGCATCTTTTGAAGAAGAAATGAAGCTACCTCCTCTTGTTGAAAACCTGTCAACAGTGACATATGAAACCAGACAGAATGGGAAAGGGCACAGCATTATTTTGATTCATTTCTGCACACAACAAATTACAGTGCTGAAGAAGCAAGGAAATTCATCCTCACACTAAAGAGGATTTTAGTGAGGGAACAATGTCAAGGACCTAACTATCATCATGGAGACCAAATGACAAGTCAATGATAATAACACAAATATGGACTGAGTAAGGGGAGTAGTCATTGCACCCATGAATGAAAATGGAAGGAATTTTGTTTATCTGCAATGCAAAATAATCCTACCTTCAGTGAGTGGTCATCGTAGCGCAGTGGTAAGTTCCTGCCTTATCAACCTCAGAAAGGGTCTGAAGAAGGGTTTCGCCCCAAACGTTGCCTATACGTCCTTCGCTCCTTAATGCTGCTGCACCCGCTAAGTTTCTCCAGCTTTTTCTGTACCCTCGATTTTCCAGCATCTGCAGCACCTTCTTAATACAACCTCAGAAACCCTGGGTTGGATGCCTGCCTGGAGGGGCTGTCTGTAAAGAGCTTGCATGTTCTCGCCGACAACTGTGTGGGTATTCACTGGGTGCTCCAGTTTCCTCTAACATTCCAAAAACATGAAGGTTTGCAACTTATTATCTTCATTAAATTGTCCCCAGTGCATAGTCAATAAAACATAGCAATTGGTGCTATTTTACAAGGTAAAATGTAGGGAAATTGAAATGCTGTGGAACAGAGGATCTAGAATAAACTGTGCATAGTCCCTGAAGGTGGAATCGCATGTAGATTAGGGTGGTAAAAGAAAGCCATTGTGTGCTGGCCTTTATAATCAGAGCATTGAATAGTAGGAGTAGGGAATAATGTTAAAATTGTTACAAGGCATTTGGTAAGACCAATTCTGGAGTATGGTGTACAATTTTGGTCGCCTAGTTTTATAGAGGATGTCAACACAATATAGAGAGTACAGAGGAGATTTACTAGAATATGCCAGGGTTTCAGCAACTAGTTACCAAGAGAAAGGTTGAACAAGTTAGGTCTTTATTCTTTGGAGCGCAGAAGGTTAAGGGGGACTTGATTGAGGTCTTTAAATGATGAAAGGATTAGACAAGTTAACGTGGAAATGTTTTTAACCATTAAGGGTAAAGGGAAGATTCTAAACAAGAGGGCATGACATGAGAATAAGGACAGAAGTTTTCGGGGTAATCGTGAGGTGGGACTTCTTTACTCAGAGGAGTGGTGGCTGTGTGGAATGAGCTTTCCAGCATAAGTGGTGGAGTGCAGATCGATTTAACTATTTTAAGAGTAAAGGTGGATAGGTATATGGACGTGAAGGGAATGGAGGTATGGTCTGATGCAGTAGATGGGACTAGGGGAAAACAAATGGTCGGCACGGACTGGAAAGGGCCGAGAGGGCCTGTTTTCACGAGCTGTAATAGGTTTATATGTTATGACGTATAGGTGCAGGAGGAGGTCCTTTGCCCTTCGAGCCAGCCATCCTGGAACCATTCATGTGTGGTCATGGCTGATCGTCCCCCAATCAATAAACCCGTGCCTGCCTCCCTCCCCTCCCCTATCGCGCTTGCTATGATTCCACTAGCCCCTAGAGCTCTATCTAACATCTTCTCTTAAATCCATCCAGTGATTTGGCCTCCACTGTCCTCTGTTGGCAGTAATTCCACACAAATTCACTGAACTCTCCGGTGAAAACAATTTTTTCTCACACTCAGTGTCAAAAGAAATATAATCACCCACTCCAACCCAACATAATAACCCAAGTCAACCCTCCCACTCACCCTCCCCCCCCCACCCCCAACGCTGCACCCCACACCAACACCACCACCAACATACCTCCCCCTCCCACACCCTTGCCCCTTTCCCGCTCG